>CAUYON010092907.1:0-42151 GCA_963573935.1 Arctocebus calabarensis
TTTTTTTTTTGAGACAGAGCCTCAAGCTGTCACCCTGGATAGAGTGCCGTGGCATTATAGCTCACAGCAACCTCCAATTCCTGGGCTCAAGTGAGTCTCTTGCCTCTGCCTCCCAAGTAGCTGGGACCACAGGCACCCGCCACAACACTCGGCCATTTTTTTTTTTTTTGGTTGCAGCTGTCATTGTTGTTTGGTGGGCCCAGGCTGGATTTGAACCTGCCAGCTCAGGTGTATGTGGCTGGCGCCTTAGCCCGTTGAGCCACAGGCGCCGAGCCAGCAATGTTTTTTTTTTAAAGTATTATAAAAACTAAATAACAACTAACTAATCTGGTTGATGGTAGATACAGCTACTTTTACTTATTTCTCTTCATTTTAACATATATATTTTTGTTTAGTTTTAGCATTCTACACTAGCCCCCATATACAAAGTACAGTTAAAGTTTTATTTTATTTTTTCCCCTCATCAGGATTTTTGGTAAAGAAAAGTATGATATTATATCACTTAAGAATATATTCAACAAAACTCTAAGTGAACTTTACCTGTTTGATATTTGTGGAAATAAGCACAACACCATTGCCTGGGGTGGGTATGGGACCCTCCTGAGCCCAGAGCTTCTCTTTTAAGCCTCCAGCCTCATCCTTGACCTGTATTATCATTAATTAAATTCCCATAGCACCTTACCTAATATTTCAAACTGCATCTATTATATCTTCTTATCTTTATATTCAGTTTCTCCCCACCCACCCACCCCCTTTTTTAAAAATCTTTTTCACCTTTTTTTTTTTTAACCACAGGAGTCCAAATTGCCATCATACATTTTTTGTAGTATTTTAGTTTTTGTAGGTCTTGCAATGTTGCCCAGGCTGATTTTGAACCCCTGGCCTCAAACAATCCTCCCTCTCATCCTCCAAAAATGCTAGGATTGCAGGTGTGAGCCACCGACCCAGCCCTCCCACTGACTGTTTAAAATCCCATGTGAGCACACCCACCACACACACACAGAGTTTCCTTAAACCCATGTGCTTCTCCCACTTTTGGAAGAAGATCCTGACTCTTTCCTCCTTTCCGTAGGAAAACCCATCTACACCTATTAGTGACCTACATCCTTAATCCAGCAGACAGGCTTTTAGTCAGTTTGTTAGTTTTTTATTGTCAAGATAATGGTAAAACTTCAAGCTCAAACAATCCTGAAGTTAAATAATGCACCTGTTTGTCTCTGTGACTGTGAGTCTGCTCCCTTGTCTGTCTTCCGCCTGGGACTCACTGACCAGACCAGGCATGTCCTTCTCATGGGGACAGCAGAAATGCAGGACAGTAAGTGGAAATGCTCACGGCATTTTAGTGGTGAATCTATAGTCACATAGCACAGAATGTGGATGCCTGGGGAGGTAAAGGATTGTAGCCAATAAGACAATCTATACACCGGTAATTTCGCCTGCCTCTGTGGCAACAATGAGTATTGCGGACCTTTGCCTTCTTTCTGAAGGACCCGTCTTCTGCCTTCCATGATAAAACATCCCCTTACTTTTTCTCCCATCCCTCTGGCCTACTTTGTTTAGTCTTCTCTGCTAGCTCCTCTTCCTTGAGACTTAGTAAGAATTTCTCAACACCTGGCACCACCCTCTCCCCATCCTTTTAAAAAAATATGGCCTCTTACTTTATGCCATCATTATTTTGAAGCTAAATGGACTAAAATAAAGATGAATCAGAACTGCTTAAATTTCTCCCTCAGTCCATAATCGCATATCTAACTTCCTATTTTATAGTTCATCTAAGATATTTTAAGGACACCTCAGATTCAACAGAAACCAAACTTTAAATATAAGGCATTCCTAATATTTACCTATTCTACCCCTAAACTTCTTCAGGGCTCCCGAGTTCAGTGTATCATACCACACGCATTGAGTTATAGAAGCCAAAAAAATAAGAATCATCCTTAACACGATTTTTTTATCGCTAAACCTGGTTAACTTTTTGCCTAAGTAGTCCTGGAATCCATCTGCGTCTTTCTGTCTGTAGGATTTCTCCCTAGTCTGATCTACTGCCCTTGCTCACAGGGACCATTGCAATATCTCCTGAACGCCATCTGCTCTTTCCCTCCCCTAATAATGTCCCCTTCTTTTTAAAATACTTCAGTGGCTTCCCATCAAATGGGTAGAGATAAATGCCTGACAGACATATATACATTTTTGTAGCTACTTTATTCTGTGCCCTGCTTAGTTTAGTTTCCCGAAAGAATGTCGCGAAGCAAAGATTTTGTAGATCGTCTGTTTGGAATGTGAAGCCCAGAAGTAGGAGTGAGAGAGTAAAGAGAGTAAGTAAGAAAAGAAGGAAAAGACAAGAAGGCTTTTTAGAGTTTGTCTTTATAGGCAATGGTGATGTGATTTGTACGGGACCTCTGGAAGTTTGTAGAACAGGACTCATAATCGCATGCCTGAGAGCCTGAGAGCGAGCAGCTATTGGCATGTATCCACTGGCTTCCCACTGTTTGAGGGGTGCACACGTGTATAGTTAGCTCCCTGCATGTCAAGCCACACTTGAGCACGTCCGGCCTGTCTGTGCCTAGCCAACTCCTACTTAGATTTCAAGAGTCTTCATTCCTATGGCAGAAGACTCTTGCCCCCAAATGAAACCGGTCCTTCTGGTCTTCCCAACAAGCCCCTATGCCTCTCTGTTGTAATGATGATCCCAGTGATTACTTTGCATTTTGCTGTGGGATTAATTCAGAAAGATCTTTCTGCCCTTGGGCTGCAAGCTCCAGAAGACCAGGTTCTTGTCTGCGTTTGATCTTTGTTGCCTTACCAGCACCCAATCTAGGATCTGGTACATAAAACACATTCAATATACTTTCTTTTCTTTTCTTATTTATTTGTTTGTTTTTGAGACAGAGTCTTACTTTGTCACCCTGGGTAGAGTGCCATGGCATCTATCTCTTGGGCTTAGGTGATCCTTTTGCCTCAGCCTTCCCAGTAGCTTGGACTATAGGCACCCTCCATGAGGCCTGGCTAGTTTGTTCTATTTTCAGTAGAGACAGCGTCTTGCTCCTGCTCAGACTGGCCTTGAACTCCTCAAGCAATCCACCTGCCTTGGCCTTCCAGAGTGCTAGGATTATAGATGTGAGCCACTGTGCCAGGGCAATTCAATATATTTTCAATGACTGTATAAATGTAAGGGTTTAAGAATGTGTAGGCATGCATGTGTATTTATTTACAAAGAGAAACTTCAAATTGTCTATCAATTGATTACTATCAATATTAAAAAGGTTATCATTTTTAATTCAAATTTCTTGTTCTGTCTTTATCTATTGCTCTCTTCTGGTACTTATATACATAGTCAGACTATATCAAAAGCATTTTGTTTAAAGGAAGTTATATTGAGGAAAAAGAAAACATAATATTTATTTTACATCATCTTGATTTATCTGACAGCTTACAATATTGGTGATGTTCTTCTAAAGAAAGTTATCGCTATGTAGTTTCTTGAATAAGACAGAATTTTGGTTTAAAGAAGAAATAACAAGATCCTAGAAGACCGACCTTCCCAGTCCTGTGCAGAGACCATATTGCTTGGCAGTTTGAGAACTTATATATATACAAAAATACTGTATATGTGTATCCTCTAACACATTTTACATATATTTATATATATATATATATATACACACATATATAAGACATATATAAATATGTATTATTATATATGTATGTATGTATATATTTTAATTGTTGGAGGCTTTCCTAGTATATACTTCTTTCTTGGCAGAAAGAGGAAGTGATAGAAACATGGCCTTTTTACATTATTTTTTTATTTTTATTTTTTTGAGACAGCCTCAAGTTGTCACCCTGGATAGAGTGCAGTGGCATCACAGCTCACAGCCACCTCCAACTCCTGAGCTCAAGCGAGTCTCTTTCCTCTGCCTCCCAAGTAGCTGGGACTATAGGCACCTGCCACAATGCCTGGCCATTTGGGGGGGGGGGGGGTTGTTGCCAACCTTGTTGTTTGGCGGGCCCAGGTGGGGTTTGAACCCACCACCAGCACAGGTATACGTGGCTGGCACCTTTGCCTGTTGAGGCACAGGCACCAAGCTGCCTTTTGACTTTATTATCAGCACTTGGGAGGCTGTGGTGAGTTTTTGTTTGGTTTTCAAATGAGTGATTACCATCTCTCTAAGAAGGTCAGAGAAGTGCTTGAGGCTGGGTGAGCCTGGGGGGTAAGACCTGACGTGCTGTCACAATCTCCCAAAGAGGCCCCACAGGGCTTGGAAGTCCATTAAGCAGGAATTGTGTATATGTATATATATATATTTTTTTTTTTTTAATTTCAGATTAATATATGGATATAAATAATTAAGTTACGTTGTTTGCATTTGCTATAGTTGGGCCCTTCACCCAAGAGGGAGGTGTGCTATATACCCCTATTTGTACCCAGTACATGAGAACTCACCAAATCTACATTTTACTTCTCAAACTGGGAACTGTGATTTTTATAACAGGAAGCATGTTGCAAAATGAATCAGTTTTTCGTCTCTGATTTCAAACTGATAACACCCAAAAAGGAAATACAGAGACAGGTAGAAATCAGTATAAATTATTTTCAATGAAATAAAATACTTCCATAAAGTCAAGCTACCAATAGGAAGATAGTAATATTCAGTAATTAGTATTAGTAAGAATGTTTGTCATACTTCATATGATTCCACATTAATTCAACGAATGTGGAGGTAATGGAATTGGTCTTGACAAAGAGAATGGACATCATGGGGGTGAACATCCTTTCTACTTTCATAGAGATTGTGATATAGTTGGCATTATTATGAAAAATGCAATTATTTTTCTGAAAACGTCTACACAGATACATCATATTCTGAATATTAATTTAATTCTATGGAAGAGACACCAGAACAATGTCCTTATATTATAATTAAGTCTCAGACGTGCATCTCTAAGAGATTATTAATTGTGGTGAAAGGATTATTCAAATAGTAAATGGATTATGAAGGGGTATCTGTGTCGGTTAGTGGTTGTTGTCAATTAGGAGCTTCTTATGTTCAGTCTCTGCCATTGGGCAGTGTGGAGACTAGGATATTGAATGTCTAGTGGGCAGAAAGTGTTTCTTTTCATCTGGTAGTTGTCACAGTTATGCAGGGATATAAATTGAAAATGGCATTTAACCTGTGAATTAAAGTCTTCAGGATCCTAAAATAGTTTCCCCCAAGAACACTCTGGTCCATAGAACAAGCATTGTGAAAAATATTTTCTTTGGCTTATTGTACATTTGAAATCAGAGAATAACTGATTTCAGTTATAAATAAAACTATAAACTCCTGCATGTGAGACATGTTTAGGTAAAGTGGATTTTCTGAGGAATGCCAGGGGGATCATGAACTTAAGAAGCATAGTTTTTGTTAAGCTAAACACCCAACTTGAAGGAATTTTGGGAGTTTTATTTTCTGTTTGTTTATTTTGTATAGACAAATGTGCCATGAAGATGTTTTGAAGGCCCCGTGGCTCTAGAAAATGGCTTACACTAAGCAAAAGCAATGCCAGCTTTGTCCTGAGGGCATATTGACTTTTGCCGGCTGACAGTTGCTCAGCTCTCAAAGTTCAGGTTCTGCCTTGCTGGAGTGACAACTCTCAGGATGGACTTTCCAGTCTATACCTGAGGTCATCCTTCAGAATTTGGTCGGGTAGGGAAACCAGAGTGACATGTGCAACCACCACACTCATTTGGTCAGATGGGGGAGTCCACTCTCTCCTGTTGCTCTTCCCACTGGGCCTTGGGCTGTTTCAGAGGACGTCACCAAAGCCATGTCCTCACAGCAGCTGTAGGCCATTTCTGATGAGGTAACTTCAGCCATATTCTCACTGTTGCTCTTCAGGGCAATTTTGGATGAGGTCACCAGGACATGGGCACATTTGCCTCATGTATTGGAAAATGCCACACATGCTGTTTAAATCAGATACAAATGCCTAACAGCTTCTTATACATATGTTTTTAGATACTAAGTAAAATGAGCTGAGAATTACAGCCCTCATGAGTGTTGGCTACATTGAATTGTGATTAATAAAGTCTAGTAAATTTAATAACTCTATAGCTTTATTTACCAGAAAAAGAGAACTTAATTTTTGAGATGAGTACTTAGCTTACTTTTGTTATATGAACATTATTGCTCAAATACGTAAATCTGAAAAATTCAAAACAGTTAATGGTGAGAACAGAGTGTTTATTATATTATCCTGTGTACATTTCTGTATCTATTTGCTTTGGGGAGAAAACATAGTTCTGTGAACTTAATAGGAAATAAGTATTCCATCAACAGTAAGGGCCTCAAAACCTCCCAAATTGTCTATATTCTAAATATAACACTTGTTGCATTATACCTAATGTAGTGGCTTTTGTTTAACAGAGATTTTGTGTCTTTCAAAAATGATGTCTTAAGACTTTCTAGCATAGTTCTTTAAGGAAGGCTTAATGTTGTTAATTCATTTCTGTTTTCTAAATGCTTTCCTTTTATCCTTGCTGTTCTCCTCCTGGTCTTCGGAGTTTTCTTCCCATTTCTTGAGAATAAAATCAGGACTCTTCCCAAGACTTTCATGGCCCTGTATGACTTGGACTCTGCAGTGACCAGAGTCATCTCCCGCCTCTTCATTGCTCACTCAACTCCAGTCACTGCGGCTCCCATCCGTTCCTGAAGTGCATCTATCTTTTTATGACTTCTGAGTTTTGCTTTCTGCTCCCTTGTCCAAGGTCTCTCTTTGTGTACTTGACTCCTTTTCCTGGTCTGAGCTTAAGCATGTCCCTTCCTCAGAGTGGACGTGTCTGACCACATGTCTAGATTCAACATGCCATATTATTCTCATAGTACCTGTTTGTTTTCTTTGCTGCATTTGAGACAGTTTATGATTTTATGATTAAAAACTGTGTTGGCCTCTCTCGGTAGGTTGGGAGCTTCATGATACTAGAAACCTTATCTATCCTGGTTATTAATTATATTCCTCATACTCATAATTTATATGACATAGTAAGTGATCACAAAAGTTATAATAGATGAATTTCAACTATAAATTGGAAGCCCTTGTCAACTCCCTTCATGATTAGTGACCAACCTATTTTCCCAATTTTGATCTGATAAGGTGTTAGCCCACATGCTCCCAGATTTATGAAAACATCTCTAACAAAGGAAATGAGAACAAAATGACATTGTTTAAATTCAAAATCTTGACAATATTTTGCTGTTATAAATTTGGTCCAAAAGATGACATTTTTAAATTAAATATCTGAAAGGAAAAGAAAGTTATCTTTTGTATTTTGGTTTTCTTCATTTATCATCTTTATCATAATAGAAATAAAGAAGTAGTACAAAGTTTTAGGGAAACTTAGCAAATGAGTAATACAGTTAGGATTTTAAAAAGAAATCACTTACAGTGATAGTACATTGAAATCTTCATGGCCGGGCATTGTGGCGGGCGCCAGTAGTCCCAGGTACTTGGGAGGCAGAGGCAAGAGACTCACTTGAACCCAGGAGTTGGAGGTTGCTGTGACCTGTGATGCCACAGCACTCTATCCAGGGTGACAGTTTGAGGCTCTGTCTCAAAAAAAAAAAAAAAGAAAAGAAAAGAAATCTTCATTATATTTCACTTCTCTGAGGCAAATAGAAAAATAAAACAAAACAAAAATCACTATTAGATGCACTTGAAATACAAAGCTATATTTCTCTAAAATGCACCTGGAATTTGGAAGCGTAAACCTCATTTAGTTTCAAGAGATTACAAAGTACAAATTTGGACAATAATGTTATTTTTCTCAGGTAGACAGCTTATTAAAGAAAATACATCCAACATGACTCTTTTTAAAAGACAACAAAACTTCATTAATTTTAGATTTATTAAAAAAGAAAAATAGACCTGGGTGCAGTGGCTCACTCCTGTAATCCTAGCACTCTGGGAGGCAGAGGTGGTAGATTGCTTGTGCTTAGGAGTTCAAGACTAGCCTGAGCAAGAGTAAGACCCTGTCTTTAAAAATATCTGGGTGTTGTGGTGGGTACCTGTAGTCCCCATTACTCGGGAGGCTGAGGCAAGAGGATTGCTCGAGTCCAAGATTTTGAGGTTGCTGTGAGCTATGACACCATGGCATGCTTCCCAAGATGACAAAGTGAGACTCTTGCCTCTAAAAAAGCAAAAGAAGTATAGGCAATTTAAATTTTCAAGTGTCTCCTTTTTATTATATATATATATATATACTAAATATATATAAGTATATATATCCACACATACTTATATATGTTTATGTTTATTTTGTTTAGCCAGCAGATCACCTATACCACTACAGCATTAAGTATTTCTCACTTCAATGATATCACTATCCATTTTAGGATAATTTCAACACTTGTTTATTGTGGAAAGCAGAGGTAATCTGCATTTAGTTTTAACAGGAATTTTATACCCATAATGCTTCCCCAAGCTTTGCTATTTATTAAAATATACAGTCCTGTATTTTCCCAGCCACACTAAGTAGCTGGATCCAAGCCTGTGAATTTGATAATGCTCAGTACATTTCAAAACACAGACTGAGACTGAATACGTCTGTAAGATTGACTTGAAGATAATTAGGCCACATATTTTAATAGGTGCTCTACAGCAATTCATGACTAAACAAGTCCATTTGGGATCCTAGTTCTTGGACAACATTCTGACAGCCTCCCATGGAGCTGGTTTTTATCCAGCAAGGCTTTAGAGTGCTGCCCTCTATTTGTGAGGAGAGGACTTGAGTCCCAGGGCTGCAGATCCCATCATTATTCTAGAATAGCCTTGAAAACACCTAAGGATCTCTTTAGGATTTCAGTGTCAGAGATAGTTGTCCTCATCCTTAGACAAGTACCATTAGGACAGTTTTTGATTTGTAAACGCTGTGAATCCTGTAATTGATTTTTTTTTTCTCTCTGTCTTTGATTGGCTTCTGTAACTCTTTAAACCAAGTATGGAGGCCCATTTATAGCTCTGATAGTTCATACCATATATCTGTGTATGAATCTACCTACTTTCTCTATCTTACTTTCCTTCTTTTTATCTCCTATTTTTGTTTCAAATGTTAATTAATTATATCTTGCTTAATTATATGCTTTCTTTTAAGCTGGCTTGAGTCCTTTTTTTGAAATAAGGTAGTTTATTAATTCATTAATTACTGTATAGATTGCTTGTCTGACTCATTGTAATTTTCAAATCATTAGCACAACAGGAGAATTTAGAAAGAATTGTTTGCTATGCTATTAAGCATATCAAAACTAGATTTTGGCAAAGTCTTGCACTCTTAATTTGTTTAGTATCTTATATTTGAGTAAATTTTCTTAAACCATTTCAACTGCATAGGAAGCTGCTGAGAGATTTTAAAGACAATATTAGAGTATTTGATAGCATAACTAATCTAGTACAAAAATCAATAACCTTAGAAAAGGCATCTTTAATATTTAGATATTCTGTGTCATCATTTGAATAACAATATCATAATATGCTTTACCTTTATATTCAGATGGTTTCCAACATACAAAAAAATTATATTATAAAGGTGTATTTTTAAATTTAGTGTGTAGAATTCATTTTCATGAACAATCAAATTTCTAAATGATGTTTAGGATCTTAGATTAACCCATAAAATATGTTTTTCCCATGGTGTAGAAAAAATAATATTAATTTACAATGAAAAATTACAGAAAATACCATTTTACATCTTAAGATAGAAAATAAATAAGAATTACTTTATTTTAATTTTGAAGCCTAAGACCAAAATGATAAATTAGTATATCAAAATGTAGATATATAGAGATTCAGGTAGACTCTGGAGAGAAATTCTGGATATCTTTAAAGGGCATCGGATTTACTGTACTATGTAATTTCACTCCTTGATATGTGAGTTTGCCCTTCATTTTGTAAATATATCGTTAATGGTAGGTACTCTTCTCTTTATCAACCTGGATTAAGTTCCCTTTTGACTTAAAATTAGAATGAATAACAGAAGAGAGGAAGAGCAAAAGTTAGAATGAGTGAATTGATATTCTTGAGATGGATGGATAAGAGCTGAGGCAGGGGGATATCTGATTAAGGAACATGTTATGCATACAAGAGGTTACTCTAAATGAGCCATAAAGTACTGAAATCATGTGGGGCATGGGGGTTTCGTGTATTGCATAGAACTAAGGGGAAGATAAGAACTGCAGATCACGGGATATTAGATCACATAGATCCCTATATTGCCAGTAGAGTTGGGGGCGGGAAGAGTTCATGAGCAGATTACAAGTTTTTTATCAAGGTGTTGGCAAGTAGGGTGCTTATGATTATGGAAGTGCTTATGCTTTTAAAACTTTATCTCTGGCAATATCCAATACTACAAACGTATAGAAATGATTCGAAATTATATTTCAGAAGTAAAGTACAGAGCCTGGGGCCAGGTATATAGTAAAGAATTAATTGATGTTAGTTCTTTTCTTTTTTCTTATTTCAGGTTAAATGTGAACGTACAATCAATCAGGTCACAATATGTGAATTTGTTAGGTAGAGTCCCTCTTGTAGTTATGTTCCTCATGGTGTTAGTTCTTATTATTTTCTGGCATTTCTTTTTTTTTTATTTTTTATTTTTTGTAGAGACAGAGTCTCACTCTATCGCCCTCAGTAGAGTGTCATGGCATCACACAGCTCACAGCAACCTCCAACTCCTGAGCCTAGGCGATTCTCTTGCCTCAGGCTCCCAAGTAGCTGAGACCACAGGCACCCGCCACAGCGCCCGGCTATATTTTCTGGCATTTAATATAAATGTCAGTGGAAGTTTTTCATATTCACTGTATATTACTGAACACAGTCCTCTAAACCATGAGTCATACAAATCATAAAACATGCCACAGTGTGGTCCTCCTGCATACGTCTGTCCCAGTTCCATTTAGGGCCTTGTTCCCTAACATGTGCCATCCACCAGCCCTCTTGATTCTCTTTGTCCTTGGGTCTTCCTTCTGTGCATTATTCTGAGTTCTATTTTATCCCTCCCCCCCAAATCAGCACATGCCCTTTAATTGTCTCTGCCTCTGCTCAACATTTTGTACCTATCCTCTCATTCTCTTTACCAGCCAACAACTAGGAACTTGGGTCTCCATTTATTATTGTCATCTTTTTACTGGCAATTTACAATTTCAGCTGTTTGAAATTCAGCTGTGTTTCCTCAAACTGCTATTATGTAAGTGACCAAAGAGCTCCTTTGTGCAGAATTTCATAGTTTTTCTCTGTTCTTACTGTGTTTGATTCCTTTGCAGTATCAAGGTTTTTAGCCACCCTCTTCTGGAACTCTTCTTCCTTGTTTCTCTGATACCTCCTCATCTCACAACTCAGTCTATTGAAATCTTACTCTTTCAAGTTCCATCTCAGATGCTTTCTTCTCTGTGGAAACTTTCCTGATTTTCCTAGCTGCTCTCAATACCATTTTATCTTTGTCTCTATAGGGAAGGATGTTTTCTCTTTTGATTTATAGTTATTTGAGTATTGTTAAGATCTCTACCCTGGATCCTGAGAATGAGTTGCTTAGGAATAGGAAATTGTCTTTCATGTATGCTAAAACCATTCAGTGAGTAAATTCTAGTAAGCAGCTGCTGAGGGCTGACTTTTGAGGTGCAGTCTGCTGAAATATTCCCATTGTTGCACATTATTAACATTTGAGTCATGACATATAAAACTGAGATAAAAAGACTGGCAAATTTTGCATATAATTTCCAGAATCATACTCATGCTAGTGACTGTGCTCCATTTTTGGTGAACATTTAGCATTTTATACATTTATTTCTGTGAGTTTACCACCCCTTCATCTGAAATAGTTCTAACTTGAACTTGTTTTTCATTCCTGAGATTCTTATTATGAGATAGCTGTTTTAGCTCATTGATATGCTACAGCAAGTCTAAGAGTGCTGAATCCTGACACCTTTTCTATATCCCTGCTCTTGCTGGCTTCCTCTCCTGGGGTGTTTTTCTCTGACTCATTTTTAAGGCCACCAATCTAAAATGCAGTTTCCACTTGACATAGCTGTAGATGAGCTTATTTTGAAAATGCACTAGTTGCCCTTGGATGGAAGGTGCCCATTTGTAGTCCCCCCCCAACCCCCGCACAAAGCCTAGGAGCTCCTTACTTTGCAGTTTGCAAGCACTTGGGTTAGGAGGTATTGGAAAGAAATTTTGTCAAAAACAAAGACAAGTCAGTAAATACTTAGGCATTTTCTCTGTAGTAAATTGCCACAACCTGAATCATCACCATGTTCCTCCAAATCTTTTCCCATTCCATACTTAATAGAGCTATGTAACATCCTTGAATATAGCATCTGCTGGTAGATGTGACCCGAGGTTTGTTCTCTCCCCTTTCAGGGCCTCAGCTAGTTCACATTGCCTCTTGATAACGAGGCTGCTAGCTTCTTTGCCTGGGACCTTTATTTGCTCTGCAAATTCTCCGCAGCCTTCCCTAAGAGAGCCTGCCAATCACTCCATGCCTGCCAAAGCCTCTCTCGCACTTTAGCACAACCCTCCTCTTAGTCCATCAGGTAGCACATTAGGAATTCCTGCCCTTTGAACTGATCTCTTCTCAAGTGTCCATATAATCTTAAAGATTCACCCAGGAGTGGGGTTACAGAGTCTCTTCACAAGGTCACAGATTCTTTCTTTTTCCTTAAGATACCAAAAAAGAAAAAATTACACCAAATCAAAAGCAAACATAGAACCTACCTCCCTTGATGTGTTTTCCTTTCTTTTGGTCTCCTGATCATAGGATTGGGCATTTGCTTGCTCAGTAACCACTGCAGCAGTCCCTGCATCCCCCATGTCAGTATGGAGCTTGGCCTATTAAATGATATGCAGGTAAACACAGTGTAATTGTAGGAAGTACAATTACCATAGATCGTGGAAAAATAACAGAACATGGAGAAAGGGGCAAATGAGCTTCACAGGATGGAATAGGACCAGAGAAAGTGATCGGGAAATGGAGGTTAAGGAATGGATAAAAGTCCAGGGGAAAGGATGTATAGTATGAGATCTCCGTGTTATTTCAACAGCTTTTCTGTAATTTCAAAATTATTTCTAAATAACAAGTTAACAAAAACTTACCAGGCCAGTGGAGGTAAAGGTGGGAGAAAAGCATTCAAAACATACAGTATCCAAAAAAACCACCTACCACTCATTGGGTGTTGCTAGAGGTTCAGGGTCATGGGGAAACGGCGGAGACGAAGGTGGTGTGCATGCTGTTCAATCTGGAGGGATCCAGATTTCTACAAGGTAGAGACTTTAAAGTTTTAGTTAATTTAAGGAAGTGGCATGGTGGGATTTTCTTTGTAGAAAAGCAGATCTCTCTGTGACTTTGTGGAAAATAGACTAAAGGGGGAGGTAAGAGGCTGGGCACAGCGGCCCCAGTTGGAGGTGGTGCCTGTCTGCATCAAGGAGCTGGAAGCATGAATGACAGTAAGAAACATGTTCCTGAGACACTTACAGCTTAGTTGCTGGATTAGGACGACTTAGTCGCTGATGGGATTGAAAGGGAGAAGGATGAAGGAGTTAAAGGTTTAGACTTAGCTGGCCTGGATGATTCAAGTTCATAGAAAAGGAAACGAAAGAGGCAGATAAGTACTTCTGTTTTGAGCAAGCTGAATCTGAGTTACCTGCAGGACATCTGACCAAAGATGTCTAGTGAGTAGTTATGCCTCTGAAACTCAGAGGAGAGAGGAGGATCAGGGTGGAATGTGTGAAAGTCAAGGAACCCAGAAATGTTTCAGCCTTGCCCAACTAAAACTGTAGTTCGAGAGAGAGCGCCATGCAAATGATGCAAATAATTGCAGTGAACTGGTGTCAAAGTGCTGCTTTAACAGCTGAGCCAATACCTGGTGTTCCAGTGAAAACTTCCATTCAAGACGTAGGCAGCGCCTCCTGAATTTGAGAATTCATATCAAGTCAGAGGAGTATGAGTTTGCACCTTTTAAGAAACAGTGACCCCACCCATTAGAAAATATGCTTCAGTTGCAGCTGAGACTCTAACCAATCAGATTAACAACTGCGCTCTATTTTTCTCTCTTTCTCCTCCACCCACATCCTTTCTGTCTCTCTCTGAAAACACGCAGGAGTCAGAAGAAGTAGACCTGGTGTGAGGAGAGGGCTAATCTCTCCTCTGCCTGTGCTCTAGTCAGTTGTTCTCCTGCCATATTTTTCCGAGTGGCACTGCTCATCAGCATACTTTTCTTCTCGACCTTTTGTCGAATAGTGAAGATAACTTGGTAACCACCGACCCTTTGTGACTACATTTACAACAGATTGCCACCCTACTACTGGCAGTCACATCAGTAATTTATCAAAATTTAGCAGATAGGATTGTTAGTGATTGTGAGAATAGAGCTTCTCCCCTCTTTTCCTTGGGAAACAAGGGGTAAAACGAGTACCGATGAGCATTGGAAGAGACTCTAGGCACTGGTTCTCCGCCTTCCTAATGCCACGTTGTACTTCCATTGTTAAAAAGGGGTCGTGACCCACAGGTTGAGAACCGCTGCTCTAGAGATTACCATGTTTAACTTTTCTTTAGATTTTAAAAAAGCATTAGAAACTTGTATTTAAATAAAATCTTAAAATTCAATTAATGTATGAAACAAGTCCTGTTCTCGATGAAGTTAGCTGGAAGTCTGAATCCACACGGGGACACCCAGGGCTCCTTCTATAAGCATATTGCGTGGCAGGCAGCACCTGGGAACACAGAATCCTTCTGAAGTCCACGTTGCAAACCTTCAGTCCACGTGCCCAGTTATTAAATGACTTGCTTGCAGAAGTTAAAGGACCTAGATGGTTGGAGAGCCCCCGGATCAAGGAAACTGCCCCTTAATCCCCACATCACTTTGCTTCCTCCACACTCCCTCTTCAGATCTACCACATTAGATTCAAGGCCACACACCCGACATCTCATTCAGCACAGCTCCTGCACTTCCGATTTACTATAATGATATTTATCATTGAAACTGTGCTTATATTTTAAGTGGTGTGTGCATGTACACCAAAGAGTCTAGTCATTATAGGCTTTTTCTCATGAGCGGTCAGGCAATTCTATACAAGGAGTGCTGGATTACACTCTTGCCAATGACTATCTGACTCACCATTCTGTTCTTACCTCATTTAGAATGGCACCCTCAAGTTATTTATTTACTCTGCCATGCTACTTCTGTCTGTTATTTTCCTGCTCTAGCTTATAGTTTTGACCATTATTGGCTGAAAAAAGGGACTCAAGTACTGATAAAGTGAACACTTGTATGGTTAAATGCAAATTTTATGATAGCTTGAGAAGGAAAAAGAGGGTGAAGTTCAGAAAGCAATTAGACATTGATGGAAGTTGTTTGACACATGAGGGACATAAACCTCACTGCAGCCTGGAAGGATTAACCAATAATTTTGTGGACAATAGCTGGGAAAAGAAAAAAAAGGATATTGTTGAGGCATGTCTCAAGTTTAGCAGATATAGAGAGAAAAAGAAACGTGATTGCTTATTTTGATATGGACAACAAAGAGACTATGCTTCAAGAATCCCACACAGGATAGATTAAATTACTTTCTATCATTTTGAAGAAACTTGTTCTTAAAGCTAAATAGTGTGTTCATTGATCAGTCCAGATAAGGACTCAGTGCAAATGAAAGCAAGGTCTCCTTTTTCTTTGTGTGTTGTCATACAGTGAAAATGATTTTTCATTCTATACCACGAGTGGTTTTAAACAATTTTAAGGAATATCACATTAATTTAACTGAACTGTAAACAACACTTAAATGTTTTCCTCTAAGTCATTGGTAGAGCCACTAACTCTGTAACAAATACAGTTGCTATGGTCAATAATTATCTTGAATCAGACTTAGCAAAAACTATTGATTTTTCTGTTTGTTTTTTAAAGTAAAATAGTAATTGGAACCAATTGAAGGTGATAAAAAAATTGAGACAAACTTTGGAAATGCAAATGAGGAGGTGATGTAGTAACAGACCCTGAGTTAGAAATCTTGGCGAATAAAAGGTACTGAGAATCAATTTGCCTGAAGACAATATATGTACAAAAAAAGTGGGTTTAATTCTGATTCCACCATTTATTGCTGTTCTCCTTGGAACTCACACAGTCTTACTAAGCCTCAGTTTCCTCTTTGGTTAAATTGACTATCTGACTAACTTCCTGGGGTATTGTGAATATTCAGCGGGTTAATGTGTGTGAATGTTTCCTATGAATTTGGGACTTGATTCTATCTTATATTAGTTTGATTTTCCTGCCCTCAGCTGTACCATATGGAATCTTAAAGAGCTAGCCAGATATGAACCTTCCCTCTTTTATTTTTTTTGGCCGGGGCCAGGTTTGAACCCACTACCTCCAGTATATGGGGCCGGCTCCCTATTCCTTTGAGCCACAGGTGACGCCCTGAACCTTGCCTCTTTTAAGAGAGTGTTTGATTGCACATCTTACTACATGAACAACCAAGAGGAACAGAAAATTCCAGTAACAGTAACTTTTTAACCAAAATCCCCAAAGAGTAACTTGAACTTACTTCTCAATAAAGAAGCATGGGAACCAGTCCCATTTAGCTTTTGAAATTCAAGAAGAGAATAAAGGAATGTTTAGGTTTGATTGGGACCAAGAGACAGATTTGAAGCTATATCTTAATCTATTATTAATAGTGAGGCCTTTAGACTCGTTTTTAAAATGACCTCCTCCTAGAATATGAAGTGGTACCCTTAAGATCCAAACATTGATGAACTTACAAAAAGAGATATGTGTTCTGCCATTGGAAAGCTTCCCTCTTACTCCAGTTAGAAAAATGAAAATGAAGAACTGACCCCAGAGTAGTCATCCTTCATGTAACATAAATATTAAATGGGATTGGTTGGTGGCAGAGCCAGTTTTTTTGTTTTTGTTTTTTTTTTTAGTTCCTTACAGCAAAGAATATTCTTATAGATGTTTTCTGGTAGTACATCGTGTTTTCTTAGCCAGCTGTGATCTAGAATCTTTTCATCTTTTATTTGCAATCCATTCATTCACTTTTGACAAAACAGTTCCTATTTTAACACATATTTGAAAATGTAAAGATATTTTTTGTTGTTCTGGGGGGTAGGGATGAATTATTTAAACAGTTTTCTTGCTTTAAATCAGAACAATGAAACATTGTTCTTTAGATGTTGGTCAGACTTTCGATTTTAACTCTTTTTTTTTTATAATTTTATTGAATCATAATTCTGTACATTGTTGCAATCATAGGGCATGATTCATATACATTCAGAAATGTTTTCATCGTACTGTTACAGATAGCCTTCATGGCATTTTCTTGATCACTATATAAAGACATTGATACTCTACATTTAATAAGTTTCCCCAGTACCCTGCTAAGGTCTTTATGATGGAATTAATGAAAGGCCAAAGCTCTCTCTCTGCCATGTGAGAATACAGGGAGAAAGGGGCCATCTACAAACCAGGAATAGGGCCCTCACTAAGAACTAAATCTGCTAGCATTTCGATCTTGGAATTCTCAGCCATCAGAACTATGAGAAACAAATTGTTGGCTGTTTAAGTCCCTGTATTTTGTTAAAGGAGCATTATATTTTTGGTAAGGCTGCCCTTAATATTTTCTTCAAATGTACTAAATTTATGGCCTAAAGATTGAACCGTGGCTCACAGATATAATTACTGTTGCTTGTTTAGAGCTTTTCTCTGTTGTTTGTCTTTATTATCATATTAATTTTCTAATATAATACAATGGTATAAACAATTACTGAAAATCCAGTGGCTTAAAATAGCACATACTTTTTACAATTCTGGATGAAAAGTTTGAAATGGGTTTTATTTGGCTAAAACCAAGGTGTGGGCAGGTCTCATTCCTTCAGGACGCTGTTGGGGACAATCTATTTCCATGTCTTTGCCAGCTTCTAGAGGCCTCCTGTATCCCTTATCTTGGGCCCTCTCTCCTTTATCTTCAAAGTCAAAAGTGTTGCATCTTCTGATCTCTCTCTCTGACCCTTGCTTGACTGTGTTTATTTTTCTCCCCCTGTCTCTTATAAGGAATTTTTGTGGTTACATTGGGTCCATTTAGATAATCCTGGATAATCTCTCCATCTCAAGATCCTTATCTTAAGCATATCTGCAGAGTTCCTTTGGCCTTGTAAAGTAACATATTCATAGATTCCCCAGGCCTGGAACAACAGCATTTTGTGAGGCCATTATTTTATTATAATTGTCAACATTTATACATCTGAAGATAAACATGAAAATGTAAATTTCTTACCTTAGAAATGAAAACAATATAATCTAAACATTTGTACCCTCATATCAATCTGAAATAACAAAATAATATATTTTAAAATAAAGGAAAAATATAGAATTCCAGAGTCTTTTCAGAAATTAGAAGATCTGTAAAAACTGGGTCTATGTTCCCTCATCAAAAAGCTTGTGACCTTTCAGTTCACCAAAGTTCATGTGGAATGACTTTGCTAATTAATATTACCTACTTGGGCCCTGAAGCATTTGAACTTTTGCCTGTTATAAAAAGGACACGTAATGCTATTTTGAGCAGAGTATGGTAAATATTTCAATGTTGTAAGTAATTATTACTTTTTAAAAAAAGTGCTCTTTGATTATAATTTGGCTTCTTATGTTTATTTTTCTAGTGAGAGATGCAAATACTCTAGTCCTGTTTAGAATCTTATTTCTTACAGAAACTTTATCCATTTGAATTGTAAATCCATACTTTAAGTTCATGATACATTTTCAATGTACAGGAGAAGTTAGATCTTTGAGGCTGCAAAATGGAGACCTAGTTCCCAACCAGAGATTAATTCATCAAGATGGTGATGGTCAGTGAGACCTTTTAGGATATGTCTTGCTGGCTACTTAATTTACATTTTGAAACATTAAGAGGAAAAACACCAACAAATAATTGCATTTATGAGAGGGAGGCTGACCAGATGGAACAATGCAAAATTCTCAAACATAAGTGGAGAAATATAACCAAAACTGTTCTGGAAAATTAGAATAAATGTTTGTTTTATACAAATGTGCTTCAACTCTGAATGAGAACAGTAATAACCCATAAACAGAGTTTATTTTATTCCTGAGACCCATTGACAATTATTTGACTTTAAGAAAAACCTCCTAACATAGCGAGAATTGTTTCTAGTGGATTGTAGATTTAAATGTAAAAGGTTAAGGAACACAACATTTATAAGCATAGAATAATATTTTTATTACTTTGAAGGTAATAATTATTGTTAATCAAGAAAAATAAATTGTTAACTTTAAAGGAAAAATTCTGATACATTATGTTAAAGTTAAGAACTTCTATTTATCATAGGTTATCATTACAAAAGTGAGTGGAAAATCTAGCACCCTTTAAAAATAAAAACTCAACATCTAGGCATCAAAGGAACATACTTAAAAATTATAAAAGACATATTTTCAGTCATTATGAAAGTTTTGAGATACATAAAAATCAATAAATCATAAAATCCATATATGGCAAACCCATAGCCAACATCATACTGAATGAAGTAAAGATGATAGCATTTCCCCTAAGAACTGGAACAAGGCAATGGTGTCTATTGTCATTACTATTTGATAGCGTACTAGAAACCCTAGCTAAAGTAATCAGGCAAGTGAAAGCAAGAAAGAAAAAAAAAACCTTTTCAAAGTGACAAAGGAGAGATTAAACTATCCCTGTTTGCTGATGACATGATCCTGTTTCTAGAAAACCTTAAAGACTCCATCAAAAAACTCCTAAAAGGGATAAACAAATTCAGTGAAATCTCAGGTTACAACATTAATGCATATAATAGCATTTCTATAGGGTAGCAATAGTCAAGCTGAGAGTCAAATTAGAGACTCCATACCACTTATAGTAGTTACAAAGAGAATAGAGTATTTAGGAATATATTTAACCAGGGAAGAAAAAGATCTCTACAAAGATCTCTACACTGATGAAAGAAATCACTGGTGACACAAACAAAGGGAATAACTTCTCCTGCTCATGGTTTGGTAGAATCAATATCAATAATTTGTCCAAAGTGATGTACAGATCCAACACAATTCCCATCAAAATATCAATGCCTTACTTCACAGATCTAGAAAAATATAATCCTAAGCTTTATTTAGAACCAAAAAAGAGCCCAGGAAACCAACACAAACTTATGCAAAAAAGAACAAATCTGTGGGCATCACATTACCAGACTTGAACCTATGCTACAAGGCTATAGTAAGTGAACGGCATGGTACTGGTACAAAAACAGACATAGATCAATGCAACAGAACAGTCAACCCAGAAATCAAACCATATAGCTATGACCAATTGATCTTTGCCAAAGTAGACAAACCAATATACCTGGGGAAGGATGCCCTGTTTAATAAAACGTGTTGAGAAAATTGGATAGCTGCATGAGGAAGAATAAAATGGGACTCCATCTCTTGCCATATTCAAAAATTAATTCAAGATGTTTTAAGGACTTAAATGTAAGGCATGAAACTGTAACAATTTTAGAAGAAAATGTAGCAAAACTTCTTCAAGGCCTAGACCTAGGCAAAGAATTTATGGCTAAGACCCCAAAGGTCAATTCAGCAACAACAAATTTAAATAATTGGGACTTAATTGAATTTAAAATATCTGCATGACAAAGGAAATTAAAAAAATGGAGTAAACAGGTAGCTTACAGAATGGCAGAAGATAGTTGCAAACTATAAATCTATAAATTGGACACAGTATCTACAAAGAGTTGAAGTAAAGCAGCAAGAAAACAATAAACCCATCAAAAAGTGGACAAACTGCATGAACAAATACTTTTCAAAAGAGCACAGATGACCAACAGATATAGTGAAAAGTATTCACTATCCATAATCATCTAGGAAATGACAATTAAAACCATAATGAGATATCATTTTACATATGTCATAATGGACATTATCAAAAAGTCCAAAAACAATAGATATTCACATGAATGCACAGAAAGAAGTATGCTTATACACTGTTGCTGGGACTGAAAAATTAGTACAACCTCTATACAAACAGTATGGAGATTCTTCAAAGAATAAAAAGTAGACCTACCATTAGATTCAGCAATCCCACTAGTAGGTATCTACCTAAAGGAATTTATTTTATCAAAAAGACTCCTGAACTTGAATGTTGATCACAACACAATTCACAGTTGGAAAGACACAGGATCAACTAAGTGTCCATCAGTTGATGAGTGGATGAAAGAAATGTGGTGTACATATATATAATGGAGTATTACTCAGCCTTTAAAAGGAATGAAATAACATCATTCTTAGATGGAACTGCAGACCATTATCTTAAGTGAAGTATCTCAGGAATAGAAAAACAAACACCACATGTTCTCACTAATAAGCAGGAGCTAAACAATGGGTGCACATGGCACAACAAGATAGGGGAAGAGTGGGAAGAAGGTAAGGGATGAATACTTACCTTTTGGGTACAACAAATACTGTCCTGGAGGCAGGCACATTGAAAGCCCTGACTTCAGCATTATAGAATGTATCTGTGTAACAGAAAGGCTTCTACCTGTATTTCCTTAATATTTTGAAATAAAAAAAATTAAAAGTGAGTGAGAGTATACTTGTGTGTATGTGTGTGTGTGCGTGTGTGTATAGAGAATACATAAAGAATGCCTATAAGTCAATAAAAAAATCAAGTAGTCCAATAGTAAAATTGGTAAATGGCTTGAGTAGATGCTTCACAATAGAGAATATAGTATACTGTAAGTCTGTGAAAAAGATCTCTTAACTTTATTTGGTCATTAATGAAATAACAAATTATAAATCAAATGAGTTGCAACTCTATACCCACCAGTTTGGCTGAAATGACACCATCAATCTTTGGAGAGGACGTGGAGCAAATAGAATGCTCATCAATTATTGATAAGAATTGTAAATTGGTACAACCACTTTGGAAAACTATTTGTCATTACAGGTATTTAGTAGTCCTAAACAGATTCATACCTGAACCCATCTATGGTTCAAGAGATTTTACCCTATGACCCAATAATTCTCCTTTTCAGTAGACAGTCAACATTTGTTTCCCAACAGGCAAGTACAACAATATTTATAGCAAGACTATTTGTCGTAGCCCTGTGTCAGGGATTGCCAAGACCATCCCCAGTTCTGACGATTTACAGGAGGACCCACAGGACTCAACATGATTAGAATAATGCTCATGGATGTGTCAGGGTACAAAATAAAATCAGCACAGGGAGAAGACTCAGGCAATGTCCAGGGGAAACCTGTTGCTAGTTTCCAGAGTTCTCTTCCAAGGAAGTTACACAGGATGCACTAAATTTTCCAAGCACCAAGTTGTGGCAGCACATGTGAAATGCCATCTATCAGGGAAACTTGTTAGAGAGTCAGTGGACAGAGTTTCACTGGGATGTGGTCATATACCCAGTGTCTGCCTGGTATGTAGCAAAATTTCAAACTCCCAGAAGGAAAGTAGGTGTTCAGGACAAACCATATTGTTTTTACAAACCATATGGGCACAGTGAGCCACTGTTAATAGTTAGTTGTTCAAAACCTGTGTTCCTATATGCCAGGACTTTGATCTGTTATGCCCGCTCTTCTGAACAAGATCCAAATTGGAATTAATTCAAAAGAGTAGACTATCAATAATGGAATGGAAGAATGAATAAATAAATTATGACATATTCATACACTGGATTATTATACAAAAATAAGAATTGTCAAACAGTCATATATAATTATATGAATAGAATATAATGTTGACCAAAACAAGCAAGGCATACATAAAAGAATAAATATTATATGCTTCTGGTTATATTAAGTTCAAAAATACATAAAATTACACATTGTAATGTTTGAAGTCACCTGGGGAGGTAAAAGACCTGAATGCTGATGACATGAATATCTTTTGGTTCAAACACTTAAAATTTGTTCTCTTTTCTATTTCAACAAAAAGTTTATTTATAATCATTTTTTTAACCTGAGAAGAATAAAAACTCCTGAAAAAGAAACATTGTTTAGGAAAAAAATAAAAGAGATTTTACTTATAGTTCTCCTCTATATCATTAAAAAATAAAAATATGTACAATTTATGAATGTTTATGCCATACAAAGAGCTCACATTATATTTTTATTAGCATTAAAATAGATCATATCTTTAATTCCTTACATCAAAACTAAGGGTAAGCAGTTGCCACTAATGGAATAAACAAAAGAACACACAATTTACAATATACTGAGAATAGGTACTATAGAAAATTGTTCTATAAAAGGCAAAAAACAAAATTTAAAAAAGCCAAGAAACAGAAATAAGACAGAACCTTTAAAATATTCATAAAATGATTGAAATAAGATCAAATAGGTGCTACTTGACTTATAAAGGGGTTTTGTCCCAATAAACCCTTTCTAAGCAAAAAATATTCTAAGTCAAAAATAGACATTTTGTAGACATGATGGGGATGTAGAAAAAGCAAAAAACAAGTATCAAAAAAACAGTGCCAATCAATACACTTTGCAGGCGTCCTCAACCTTTTTAAACAGGGGTCCAATTCACTGTCCCTCACACCGTTGGAGGGCTGTACTATAGTTTACAAAAAAAATACTATGAACAAATTCCTACGCACACTGCACATACCTTAGTTTGAAGTAAAAACAAAACAGGAACAAATCCAATTCACACCAACGCATGTGGCCCGCGGGCCACAGTTTGAGGACTCTTGCGAGAGTATTAGTTGTTTATACTCACGATTGTACTTCTGACTGTGAGTTTTAGCTCACTGACACTGCCCAGAATTAGGAAAGTATTATATCACAAATTGCTAGTCTGAAAAACAATTTCAAATTTCAAAATATGGTTTCTACTGCATACATATCACTTATGCACCATTGTGAAGTCAAAAATCATACATTGACTATCATAAGTCAAGGACTGTTTGTATAGTTCTTTGAAAATGAAATATACTCAAAGAAAATGCTGTGTTTAAAGAGGATATTCAGTGTAGAAATATGAAATAGAGAATTTTCTATTTTTCTCTATCTTCCCAATACCAAAACAAAGCTGTCATAGCAGAACCACGTTTAATAATCCTAAAGTATCTAATTTCATATGCTTTTCTGGTGACTACTTTTTACAGAGTTCCTAGGATTTCAAACCTGCTGACTATTTAACATGTTTATATCTGGCTCAGCGCCTGTGGCTCAACGGGCTAAGGCACCAGCCACGTACACCTGAGCTGGCAGTTCGAATCCAGCCTGGGCCTGCCAAACAACAATGACGGCTGCAACCAAAAAATGGTCGGGTGTTGTGGCGGGCGCCTGTAGTCCCAGCTACTTGGGAGGCGGAGGCAGGAGACTTGTTTGAGCCCGGGAACTGGAGGTTGCTGTGAGCTGTGATGCCACGCACTCTATCCAGGGTGACAGCTTGAGGCTCTGTCTCAAAAAAAAAAAGTTTATATCTGTTAATAAGCAACCATATGAAGTAGAAAAGTTAATGTCTCGTTTGTAATTATTCATGTTTTTCTCAACTTGTAGCTACATGTAGCTTTGCTTTAGAAAATAATAACTTTATTTTTTTTTAAATGGGAGCTTTTAAAACACTGTTTTCCGTTCCTAGATCTTAGCCTCCAATTACCTGCAAACACAATGAAGGCAGTCAGAGCAAAGGAGTAGATGCCCGCAGGAAAACAATGATTTGTACATTCAATATAATAACCGTGCGTATTCCTGGCGCTGAGACTATTATTATGACATTCTTGCTTTTTACTGAAATTATCTGTGAGAAAGTTCTGGAAAGAAAACTAGGTGTAGTAGAAATCTAGCTGTTGATTCTCTTAACTTTTATTGGTATATCAGTGTTCCTGAGCATAGAAGCCCTGGGGCCTAATGGGGTCTCAATATTAGTCTCACAGTAAAAAGCATTTTTCTCGGGTGTGATTCCACCCGCCTTTCAGGACTGCCAGCCCACTTCTACCACATACTCTTTTGCTCTGCACCTATTAACTATAAGATATCAGCTATTGGTCTCCTCTCCTGCTTTACTTTATTGTGGTGATGTTTCCTATCTTCCAAATAGGGAAGTTTGCCACTGATGCCTCTCAAGACATTGCTGTGGATGTACAGAAGTTTATATTTGCTCTTTGGAGTTATATGTTTCCAGCCACATCACAGACTCTACTACTGGATTTCTGCAGTGCCTGTGAGAGATGATGCATGGCGGGAGAGGGCCTACCTACGTCACCACATCTCTTTCTGCTATCAAATCCATTGCCTTCATCTCCCATCACTGCTTAACAGGGGTCCTCAAACTACGCCACGGGCCACAGGCTGCCACAGACTGCCGGCGACAGTGCGCATGTGCAGAATGTGCCCTGCACTCTCCGATTCCCCTCCTCCTCTCTGTCTTTCGACTCCTCTCTGTCTCTGGTGAGACTGAGACTAGTGAACAGAGATTCACGAGCTCCCCTATGCAGAGCCTGCTGCTGCCTAAGGAACGAGGTAAGAACAAGTTAGGATTTATTTATTATTACTATTTTTTGAAGTCAAGAAGTCTATTTCTTTTATCATTTTGCAGTTAGTAGTGCCTTTTTTTTAAAGTTTGGGGGGCCTTTTTTTCCCTGAAGTTAGGAGGTCTTTTTTTTTTTTTTTTTTTTTTTTCATATAGGGGGCGCCTTTCTTTTAATTTAAAATATTTTATTTGTATTTGTTTCCGTTTATTGTTTTTTGGCATTTTTTGGCTGGGGCTGGGTTTGAACCCACCACCTCTGGTATATGGGGCCGGCACCCTACTCCTTGGAGCCACAGGCGCCACCCCTGTTTTGTTTTTTTATTTTAAAATAAGATATGTGCAGTGTGCATAGGAATTTGTTCATAGTTTTTTTTTTTTTTTAACTATAATCGGGCCCTCAAATGGTCTGAGGGACAGTGAACTGGCCCCCTGTTTATAAAGTTTGAGGACCCCTGGCTTAAGCTGTGGGCATCAGAGCTGCTATGTCTTGCTATTCTAGTTCTCTCTAGTGGTTTACAGCACTTCTCGATTTTACTTGGTGTTTACTTATTCTTTTATTGCAGGTTACTCTCTTTAAAACGCATTGTGGGGTCTGGGAGAGTTATTTTTTGAGTTAAGCAGCATGATACTCTGTATCACCTCTTCCTTCAGTCAGTAGCCGTGCCTTGAACCAAACTTCTGTTCCTTAGCACACTCTTCCATTACACATCAGTTTTCCCTCAGAAACCTTATCTGTTCAGCCTGCCAGATAAGATATAGGACATCCAGTTAAGTCTGAATTTCAGATAAAGTCTCTTGGTCCATTTGGGCTGCTGTAACAAAAATATCACAGACTGGGTGGCTTATGAACAACAAAAATTTATCTCTCATAACCTTTAAGCCTGGCAAGTGTACGACGAAGACCCTTTCATAGTGAAGGCTTGCTTCCTGGTTTATAGTCGGCCCTCTTGGTGTGTTCTTAGATAGCAGTTGGGGTGATGGTGCTGCCTGGCTTCTCATTTATTTATTTATTTATTTTTGGCCAGGGCTGGGTTTGAACCCACCACCTCTAGCATATGGGTCCAGCACCCTACTCCTCTGAGCCACAGGCACTGCTCTTCCTGGCTTCTCTTTTATAAGGACACAATCCCATTCATGAGGCTCTACCCTCATGACCTAATCACCTCTCAAAGGACCAACGTCTAAAAACCATCGCATTAAGAATTGGGTTTCAACATGATGTCTTTTTTTGGGAGGGGGAGGAGCATAAAGATTCATTCTATAGCAATGAAAGGAGTAATTTTCAGTATATGAATATTCCAAATATTGCATGGCACATTCTTGTATTACCAATTATACATTGTTTTTCTAAGACTCAAATTTAGCTGCACTTCTTGTATTTTTATTTGCTAAATATGGCAACTCAATTCCCTGTTCTATTTAGGACCCCACATAAGCCCACATATGCCTGAATCCTAGAATAAACTCACTTTAGGTTCAGGACAGGTATGCAGTGTGAGAATGGTAAATATGTTTTTCTACTGGCCTCCTCTCATTCAGTTATCAAGAATTATGTAGTTCAAGATTGCAAACTCAAAGGCTCGCAGAGTCAAAGCACCTGCTACAAATGAGTAAAGCAAATGGAAGCTCCCTTCTAAATGGAGCAGGCAATTGGTTCTATGAGATAATTCACGCCCACTGTTACTATATTTTTCTGATTTCTCAGGATAAACTGGAAATCTGAGTTTTCACATGCAATTTTCAGATTGTCAAATGTTGATAACTAATGAAAAAATCTTAAAATATGTGTGTGAGTCATCTGTGTTCTTCAATCTGTCTGCTGGTAACCTCCCATCCTGTTCACTTAGCTTCAAACCTGCACTCAAATGTATTCTAGTTGAAAAATGTATATAGTTATGCTATATTTTCAAGAATGCTATTGAAGCTAAACAGAACCCTCATTTTCACTAGTTATATATATGATAATCATCAAGCAGAAAGCATGTATCATGTTATGGAAAATATATCTAACTCAATAAAGTAATATAAAGCAGAAAAAAAAAAAAACCTCATAACTATAAAATGTTGAATGGCAGTATGTACGTCACATTGCTTTTGGTCCAAGCAGAAGAAACAACAGACACCCCTTCTCCATGCACATAATTTATATTCTAACCACATCAAAATTGTTTATGAAATTTTTAACAGTGTATATATTGTTCCCTTTCTCTGGAGAAACATTTTCCTATGATACTCCACCCCCTACCTCAATGAACTCAATGCCTGGCCTATTGTAGAAGCTCAGTATATTATTTTATTTTTTTAAAAGTGGACTTTTATCAATACAATATTTTATAACCTACTTTTCTCACTTATGAGAAAATAATTATATCCTGAATAGCTTTCTATGTTTTGTAATTACAAATATTACTACCCAAGGGGATGTGTGGGAGAAATAACCAATTACTTTATTTTCACAATTAAAGAAAAAAATTATAATTCTGAGATCCCAATCCACTTAGGAGATTAGAGCCTTATAATCCATGTTCATATATGTCAGCCAAGGGCCAACAGTATGCAGTATGCGGACCCAAGAATGGCTGAATAGTATTCTATGGGATACATATGTCACAGTTTATTAATCCATTCCTGAGTTGACGGGCATTTAGGTTGTTTCCACATCTTGGCAATTATAAAATGAGCTGCAGTAAATAATCTAGTACAATTATCTTTATGATAAAATGATTTTTTTTCTTCTGCATAGATGCTTGGTAGTGGGTTTGCTGGGTCAAATAGGATGTCCAATTAGAGTTCTTTCAGGATTCTCCATACTTCTTTCCAAAGTGGCTGTATGTGTTTGTAGTCCTCCCAATGATCCCCTCTCTCCATATCCACACCAGCATCTGCCGCTTTGAGACTTTGTGATGTGGGCCATTTTCCCTGGGGTTAGGCAGTATTACAGGGTGGTTTTGATTTGCATTTCTCTCATGGTTAGGGACAATGAGTATTTTTTCATGTTTGTTAGCCATTCATTTGTCTTTCTCAGAGATTGTTCTGTTTATGTGTCTTGTCCAATGATAGATGGGATTGTTGGGTCTTTTTTTTGTTGATTACTTTAAGTTCTATATAGAGCATAGTTATCAAGTCCTTGTCAGATTCATAATATGCAAATATTAGTTTCCTATTCTATAGGTTGTCTATTTTTTTGGTTCTTATTTCCTTAGCTGTGCAGAAGCTTGTCAGTTTAATTAAGTCCCATTTGTTTATTTTGTCGTTATTGCAATTATCACTGAAATCTTCTTTATAAAATTTTTCCCCAGTCCAACATTCTTGAGTTTTTCCTATACTTTCTTCTAGGATTTTTATTATTTCATGTCTTAGATTTAAATCTTTTAACCATATTGAGTTAATATTTGTAAGTGATGTAAGGTTCAGGTCCAGTTTCAGTCTTTTACATATGGTTATCCAGTTCTCCCAGTACTATTTATTAAATTGAGAATCTTTTATTATAATGCATGCTTTTATTTGGTTTATTAAAGATCAGGTGCCTATAAGATGTTAGTTTCATCTCATAGTTTTCTATTCTGTTCCAAATGTCAATGTCTTTGTATTTGTGCCAATACCATGCTATTTTAATCACTGTGGACTTGTAATATAGTCTGAAGGCTAGTACGGTGATGCTTTCAGTTTATTTTTATTATTAAACATTTCCATGGATACACAGACTTTTTTTCTGGTTCCATGTGAAATGAAGAACTATTTTGTTCAGTTCTTCAATGTATGATGTTGGTACTTGAATGGGGATTGCAATGAATCTATAGATTGCTTTGAGTAGTATAGACGTTTTAACAGGATTGGTTCTTCTCAGCCAAGAGCATGGTATGTTCTTCTATTTGTTAATATACTCTGCTATTTCTTTTCTTAGGGTTTTATAATTTCTCTTTATAAAGATCCTTCACCTCTTTTGTTAGGCATATTCCAGTATATTTCTTTTTCTTTGAAGCTACTATGAAGGGAATTATGTCTTTGATTAGCTTATCAACTTGGCTGTTATTGGTATACAAAAAGCCTACTGATTGTGGACATTGATTTTATAGTGTGAGATGATTCTGTATTTCTTGGTCACTTCTAGGAGTCTTGTGGTTAAGTCTCTGAGGTTTTCTAATGTAAGATCATTTGATCAGTAAAGATTGAGAATTTGACCTTCTCTTCCCCAATTTGGATGCCCTTTTTTATCCTTTCCCTGTCTGATTACATTGGCTAAAACTTGCAACACTATGTTGAATAGTAGTGGTGATAGAGGACATCCTTGTCTGGTTTGAGTTTAAGTGGAAAAGTTTTTAGTTTTACTCCATTCAGTATGATATTATCTGTGGGTTTGTCATAGATGGCTTCAATCAGTGTAAGAAATGTGCCACCTATGCTTATTTTCTTAAGTGTTCTTGTTAGAATAGAAATGCTGAATTTTATAAAATGTTTTTTCCTGCATCTATCGAGAGGATCATATATTTTTTGTTTTTGCTTCTATTGATATGGTGAATTACATTCATGGATTTGCACATATTAAGCCAGCCTTACATCTCTAGGATGAAGCCTACATGATCATGATGAATAATTTCTTAATGCGTATCTGCAATTAGTCAAGATTTTATTGAGTATTTTTGCATCAATATTCATTAGTGAAATTAGTCTGTAGTTGTCCTTTTTAGTTGGATCTTTTCCTGGTTTTGGAATCAGGGTGATATTTGCTCCATAGAATGTGTTGGGGAAGGTTCCTTCCTTATCAATATTTTGGGAAAGGTTCTGCAGTATACGTACAAGCTTATCTTTGAAGATTTGACAGAATTCTGATGTGAAACCAGCTGGTGTAGGGCTTTTTGTTTGTGAGAAGATTTTTTATTGTTTCTTTGATCTCAGTGCTTGAAATTTGTCTGTTCAAGAGATCATTTCTTCTTACTTAAGTTGAGGGAGATGGTGTGATTCCAGGTATTGGTCCATTTCCTCCACATTGTCATAATTCTTGGTGTAGAGTTTCTTGCAGTAGTCAGAGATAAATCTCATATCTTTGTGCTATCTGGTGTTATTTTTCCTTTTTAATTTCTGATTGAGGTTATTAGAGATTTAACTTTTCTATTTCTGATTAATCTGGCCAATAGTTTATTAATTTTGTTTATCTGTTCAAGGAACCAACTTTTTGTTTTATTAATTTTCAGAATGATTCTCTTATTTTCTATTTCATTAATCTCTGATTTAATTTTGGTTATTTTCTTATGCTGGGTTTGGGATTAGATTGCTCTTCCTTTTCTGTTTTCTTTTCTTTCTTTTTTTTTTTTTTTTTTTTGCTTTTCTGTTTTCTTAAGATGATTCATTAGGTTGCTGATGTGCTCTTTCTGTTTTTTTTTTTTTTTATGTAGGCATCTAATGCAATAAATTCCCTTTTAGTAGTGCTTTTTGTAGTATCCCACAGGTTTTAGTCACTTGTACCTGCATAGTTGTTAGGTTTAAGGTATTTAACAATTTCCTTCATTATCTCTTCCTTGACTCAGTTGTCATCCAACATAAGGTTGTTTAGTTTCCATGACTTTGTGTGGGGATGAAAATTTTTGTTGGAGTTGAGTCCTACCTTAATTGTGTTGTGGTACAAAGTATAATTTTATTATTTTAATTTTGTTGAGGTTTGATTTGTATCCTAGGGTATAATCTGTTTTGGGGTATGTTCCATGTACTGATGAGAAGAATGTATATTCTTTAGCTTTGGGATGGTAAGTTATGTATATGTCTGTGAAGTCCATTTGTTATAGGGTCACATGAAAGTCCCTTGTATCTTTCTTTAGTTTCTGTTTAGAGGATCTGCCCAGTTCTACCACAGGGGTGTTAAAGTCACAAGATATTATGGTCTTATGGAACAGCATATTGCTCAGATCAGTTAAGGCCTGTGTCATAAATGTGGGAGCATTAAGTTGGGTGCATAAATATTTAGAGTTCAAATGTCCTCTTGTTGTATTTTTCCCCTGACCAGAATGAAGTGACCATCTTTGTCTTTCATTAACTTTAGTTGCTTTAAATCCACTCAAATCCGAAAATAGGATTGCCACCACTACTTTCTTCTGATTTCCATTTGCCTGAAATATTGTTTTCTATTTCTTTACCCTGAGTCTTGTTTTGTCCTTCAAGGTTAGATGTATTACCTGGAGAAAGTACATGGGTAGCTTATGCTTTTTTTATCCAGTTGGCCAGCCTGTACTTCTTCAGTGGAGAATTCAAGCCATTAACATTTATTGAGAGAATTGATAAGTATGGTGGAGTTCCGTTCATTTTATTTTGTGAAAACCTATTAGTTAGTTTTATCCTTTGTGCCATTGTGGAAGCTGGGTTTTATCTTTTAGTTTCTGGGTGTTTATTTTGTTGGTGGTCCTTGTGATGGTCAGTGTGAACAATAGGTCTAATTATTTCCTATAGAGCTGATCTTATTGGGATAAATTTCCTCAATGTTTGCATGTCAATAAAAGATTTGATTTCTCCACCAATTTTAAGCTTAGTTTAGCAGGATATAGAATTCTGGGCAGAAAATTGTTTTATTTATTTTACTCAGTGATTGTTCTAGAAGTAAAAAGGTATAAGAAACAATATAAAACAAAACAGTAAGGCAACCATTAACATAAAACCAGAAAATCCTCCAAACTCTTCAACTTATAATATATATGTGAAATGGTGCTCCTTTGCTTGTTTGACTCTTCTTAATTGGGTTTTAGATTTAAACAGTTAATTACTCCTATTTTTTATAGAGGAAAAGGATCCTTTTCTCTTATATACAAACTTGAATTTGGTCAAAACATTGATTATATTTTCTTCATTGTTAATGAAGGGGAGGGGAACCCCTATCAGATTCTTCATTTAGCAAAATTGTGCAAAGGAAACAAAATTGATGTTTTGCCAAATATGAAGCCAAATTTCCCTGACAGTCTGACTGTTGTAATTAATATGTGGTGAGGGTATTTAGTACGTTAAAATAATATTAGACATTATTCTCAGGATAAGAGATTTGTCATTTTACAGATAGTCCATCAGAGTCAGTTTGATAGGAACCTTTTTCTTTATTTTTCATTTCATTCAGGACTGACTTCTGCTGTAACAAAGGTCATAAGAAGTTCAGCCATCTACTCCCTCATCCATGCCATACCCAGAAACTCTCCCAAGCTTTTTGGCTCCTAGACGTTTCTGTTATCACTGGTAGCACACAGCCACCTCTTCCTGATTCTCTAGGGAAACTGCTAAGGGTCAAGATTGAGTCACTGTTTTTAGGAACAGTATAAAGTATTTTGATTTAGCTTGATCAGTTTTCCTGCAAGATAGTTTTAGTATTTATACCTCCATTGTATCTCTGTATTATACCTCATTGTATTATACCAACACTAATTATTTATATTTAAATGTCCTTGCCAATTTTTTTTGAATATCCACAATATATTTACTCATAATGGCCCACATTTAGCGTGACAAAAATGGCAGTATTGTATTTATAAAACACTATTAATTAGTGTATTCATAAAACACTATTTTCAATACTGTTGTATTAAAAAATGTTTAGTGTTGTATTCATACGATGTCACATTTGTTAGACATTAACAGAGTACACACAAGATCTATAAAAAACAGAGGTAAATTTACATATTTTGACCAAAGGAGGCAGAAATCTAAGGACACACTGTGCCTCTAGGACTCAGGCCAAACTAATGTATGTTCATAGCTACCATAGCAGGACTACTGTGGTCAAAGTGAGTGGACAATGATTAAACTGTTATTTGGGCATTTTTGTATAAATAGGGAAGATATATATGTATGTGTATATACAATATATATACATACATATGTTAATAGGGTGGTAGGACATGGGAGGCCAGGCTGGAGAATGAGTCTGTAAACATAGCCTTATAGACACTTACGAAAAGCCTTTTTTCAGGCATACAGTTGAGATCACCAAATTTGACTGTATTTTTTTTTTTTTTTAGTTTATATTGATACAAACACAGTAAGAAAGAAGTAAAGTATAATAACTAGAAGTAATGGAGAAAAGTACATTTTATTTATGTTTCCCCTCCTCCCATAACCCTATGCCTGACCACTCTTGGCTGCCTGTTACTGGTTGGGTTCCAGGTAGAATTTTGGAGGGTTCTTTAGGTTTGTTGTGGCTGTGGGATCCATGGTTACTGGCCAGAACCCTGTGGTGGCTGCAGTGCCATGGAGGGGCTGAGATCCTCTGTGGAGCTGACCTCTGGGCTCTCCTGTGGGAAGCAGGAGCCACCACCTTTGGACCCGAGTCCACGACTCATTTTCCATCGTCTCCAGTGGGAGATACTGGTGGGTCTACTTGTTATCATCTTCTTGGTAGGTCTCGTCATTTTATTCAGACTTGCTCAATCTATTAGAAGCCAACTTTATGCAAGGCGTGAAAAGCAGCTTGCAGAGGCACTGGTTGTACAACTTAAGGAGAAATGCCTACTCATTGACAAGGTTGGCACTGCTGAGAAGGAGTATACAGAGATTGAAGCATCTTTAGAGAAGGTCAGGCTGGAGACTGCATTTTTAAATATACCCAGCCTCATAGACACTTACAGAAAGGTGAAGAGTGCCAACTCAAAGCTGAAGGAGGAATTAATGTATCTAGCTCAAGAAATACAAAAGGAGAAATGCAAACACTGTAAACAAGAAAAGGAAATGAAGGTGATGCAACACGTGTTGCAGTCCCTAGAGGAGCTCATGAGAGGCATCAGGAGGAGTTTTCCCACCTCCGCCAGGAAGCAGGAGCCTGCTAGTGTCTGGAGCAGGAGTGGGCCTGGATGTTACAGAGAACTGTTACCTCCCCATCTCTCAGGCCTTCAGAGCTGCCAGGCTGCAGTCACCCACCTGGACACCATCTAAGGATGGTTGAAGCCAGTGGATCCAAAGAGAAGACCCTACCTGGCTGCAGTTCCTCCACCTTCCTACCTGGACCCACCGGTCACTTTTGTCATGGGTCATTCCTCCCCATATAAAAGAACATGAGACTACCTCAGACACTCTGGGGAATGTGGGACTCTGTTACTCATCACAGAATGTTTTGATTCTCTCATTAGCCCACAAAAATGCTATACCTAAGACGTCAATCTTTTGTTCATATTAAAACCTCATTTCAAGAGAATTTTTGCAAATATTATTTATATTAATCTTATAAGTATATGATTTATATTTCTTAGTATTAATATTTTATTAAAATTTGAAAGTATATGCACTTTAGCTTAAATATTTTTCATAGTCATTGGTACTATTCCTTATCTGTGGTTGTATCTTCAGTAGTCTTAATAAGTTAATGTAACATTTATGCTTAAGTATGTATTCATTAAAAAAAGAAAACAATAGATCCCTTATAGGATGACTTTAAATGGTATGATTACAAAGAAATGTGGGGTTTTTTTGTTTGTTTTGTTTTTAGTTAAAAGTGAATTTTTAATGGACAAAAATTTAAAATATAAAAGAATTTTACCTGTCCGGATTATAGCTAATGGTCATTAGAATAATTTTAGGTAAGAAATAGCATTTTTTGACCTTTGATCATTATAGAAATTATAAAAGAAATGGCTTCATCTAGTCTATTAGTTATATTATTTCAAACATGTAAGATGTACAGGTGAGAACACAACACACGCAATCACCTAATCACACTTAGTAACAATATTGCGTTCAAACAAACTTAAAATCTGCATCGATTTAAACTTTGTATTTGTTTTCAAAGTTGGCCCTTTAACCTAACAGCTCAAATGATCTCTGATGGATCCAGCACATACACTTAGCAGACAGTAAAGAGTCACCCTCCCTGCAGGGTAGGAGTCAACAATTCCTCTGGCCTACCCTAGAGACAAAAGTTCTTAGAGTAGGTCCCGAGACCAAACATGAGAGCGTGCTCCTCAGTGCTGTGGGCATGGTCACCCTTGTGGTGTGGCGTGTCTCTCTCTCTCCCACACCCCCCCCTCTGTGCCCCCCAACTTCCATTTGAGTCACTGTTTCCATGCTGCTGTCCAGTGAACCACACAATGCCTGGGCCTCTCACAGAATGTCCAAACACTCTGGGCTGTACAGACCTCTAGGCAAGGGGGGAAGGGTGGATTGGGAGTTCAGAATTGCGGGGAAAATATTGGTTCAATTTTTTGCCAAGCAGGATGATGCCTAGGCTCACAGGAGGACCTCCCTGGAGAAGGAGGCCCAGTGTTTAGCCGCTCTCTCCTATGGGGTAAAATAAGAAATCTTTTGCTCCTTGCTCGCTTGCAGAGAGCCCACAGCAAGCCTCTCTCTTTGGGGAGGGGTCTCTCATCCACTTGGCCATGGGCTTTGTACCAGGAATTTGTTTTCCTGGAGTCGCAGCTTGCCACAGCAGAGATGATGTGCACTTATCTATCCTCTTTCTTAGCTCAGCTCCTCACCTTCAGCTTCACTGAGTCCATTCTGTCCATTATCTCTCCCTCTGGACAGGAGCTCTGTCAAAAGCTGCCTCTAGTTGGTCATCTTACTTCCTCCCCACTCCTTGCCAATTGTATTATTGTAAAATGTAGAATTGTTTTGATATGCATCAAAGTTGATTCATTTATTTGTATTTCCTTTTTTGTAATATGTCTGTTAATGTCCTTTGTCTATTTTTCTGTTAAAAATATTGTAATTGATGTTTAAGAATCTTAGCAAATCAGATGTACTAACTCGTTGCTTTTCTTGTAAGTTTCATGTATCATCTCAAATCTCTTTTAAATGTTCTTCCACATATATACTTTTGTTGTATAGAAGTTTTAATTAATTTTTCAAGTTGAAAAAATTATGGTGCCAAATTACTCTTCTAAGTTACTTCAAAATTACATTTCCTAGTTTTTAGACAAATATATTTCTTTGAAAAATTTCATCCATATCATCTTCTGTGTTATATCTTTCTCCTCTAAAATGAAAAGGAATGTGGTATCTGGGAAAATTATACTACCTAAGACAGGGAACTAAATTTGCTTTGAAACAGTCTGAGACCCCAATGCCATTTAATTTTTAGTTGCACTTGATTTTTGACATGTACGTATATTTGCTCATTAGGGGAAAACTGTTTTGTTTGTCTGTTTGTTTGGTTTTTTTGTTGTTGGTTGTTTGATCTTTAGTGTTCTCTAAGGATTTTTGGCTTAGATTTTATTCTCAGTCCCCTTACTTACTTCCATGAGCATACAGGCAGCAGGCAGTCATTTTATTAGACTGTTCATTCATTTTATTCCTTTTTTCTTGGCTTCTCTTACCAGTACTCTCTTTTTCCTGCTTTATCCCTCATATTTTCATTTAATACTTTATTATCTTGTTTTTCTCAAAGGTATCACAAAGTGACAAGATTTTTTAAACTGATTTTCTGTTGAAGTATAGTGCATATATAGAAAAGTATACATATTTCTGTACAACTCACAGGATACATTTTCTCAAACTGAACAATAGATGCATGTAGCTAGGACCTAGATAAGTAAACAGAATCTTAAACAACCCAACAGGCTCCTCTTGTACCTCTCTTCAATCAATGCCATCTATCCACTTCCTCCTAGTAAAAATATTTTTCTGATTTATAACACCAAAGATTAATTTTTCATGTTTTTTCTTACTTTATGTAAATAGAAATATACGGTATGAGTGGAACAACAATATAATACTGCTTCCTTTGCTTGTCATTATGTTTGAAAGATTTTTGCATCATGGCATACAATTATGGAACATTGTCAGTGCAGTGAATGAAATGAATATAATCACACATTTATTTATTCATTATGTTATTGATACACTTTAGGGGGTTCATGGGTTTTCAGTGTTTGGCCGTGGCCAGGCTTGAACCCACCACCTCTGGGTATATGAGACTAGTACCCTACTCCTTGAGCCACAGGTGCCAATTGATGGGTTTTGGCTGTTAGGAATAGTTCTGCTATGAACACATGTATTCATCTATAACCTGATTAGCTTTTTCTAGACCTCCTGGCCTGTTTTTGGCCTTTCATGCTGCTTCGCTTAGTCTGGTATTCACATACACTCAGTCTTGAAAACAGTGATTTAAATTTGGGAAAGCAGAGGGACTATAGATTAGGCAAGTGTAGGCCAGAGTGGTTATTTCCATAAAATGCTGTTGAACATGTGGTTTTCTTGCCCTTAAATCTTGTGAGTAGACAGTCTGGAAAAGGGAAAAAAAAAACACACAAAACTAAATTTGGATGAGAAAGCTGGCTTTTCCAAGACGTTTTCATTCACTAATCATTTGGGTTAGAGGCTTAAGGAAAAAAGAAAGAAAGAAAGAAATTGAATATAAAATAAGATAAGGTATTTTAGTATAAATCCCACTAATATAAGAGCACATTTTTAGCTGAACTGACCTAGACAAAACCCAGGTATTTAGACTTTGTAATTAAAATTTAGAACTTATTCATTTATAGTCTTGAATATTATGCATGAATTATTTTGATTTGCATCCTGAGAATCCTCATGCTGGGTGAATGAGAATTTTTCAGCATAAGAGAGTAGACATCCTCCTATGAGGTGGCTGCTCAGAAGGAAGGCTGACCTCCGCTGGTCCTGAGATCTAGTTTTCATTTTCTCAGCCATGTTCTGCATTCAGCCTGTAACAGAGTTATACTGTTGGGATTCTGGGAGGCTTTCTACTGGGCATTAGTGATTTCCTTTCCTAAGCTACAAATATCACTGCCCCTTCTGAGGAGGAAAGCAGGCAGGTTTGCCTTGGCCAAAGTCCAATGGCCCAGAGTCAAGCCCTTAAGTGCTTTCTCAAGTGCTCAGACTAATTTCTCTGAGAATTGGTCCTCTTGGTAGCCTAAGAAGGAAATTACCTGATCATTTCTGTTCTGGCATCTAGTAGAACACAGCTGTTTCTTTTGATTCGGTAGGAGAACAAATTTAAAGAGGCACTTTTCCTGAATAGGAGGAAATAACTGACCAGAGATATAAAATACTTTTCATTGACCTACAAGGGTTGGAGAATATATTATGAAAAATTATACCTGACAAACATTTTATTCATTAAGCGTTTCTTATCTGTGCTATATAATGAAGTTTCTAACACTATTTCTGACACTAACAAGAGCTTGCAATTCACAAGAATGTGCTCTAATACTGAGTTTGAATCCGAATCCCTGTGGAAGGGGCCTAAGAATTTCCATTTTTTTCTGTCTTCTCAGATCATTTTGATATACTCTAACATTTGTGGCTATCTGGCTTAAACCGTAAAGCACACTTAGCTGAATTTATTAATTAGCATCCCTTTGAGAATAAGAGAACATTTAGCAACAAAATAATAGTGACTTATCTGGATCAATTTGGGTAAAGTTAAACATTAAGTGCTTAATTCTAGTAATGGACTAGGTTTTTTTATTCAATACTTCGAGCCTATGATACAGAACGGATTCGGAGTGTGTTGTAGCTGCCTCATGGCCACGTTCATATTTTAGAGGATAAATGCCCATAGATTTAAGTCTTGAATAGACACACTATATAAAACTTCATTATGTTAATATCAAGTTACAATAGGGCTCTGGCATCCTTAGTTTATGAAATTTGAGTCCTACGTTTGTAACACTGCCATGTTCTATTTTTACTCTTGCTGTCTGTACAGGGTAGAGGGGCGCAGAAAAGTGTGAAGAAAGCAAATGAACTTTCCTTAGGAATGTGATCTGTGTTAAATCTGTTACGATAGCCTTTACACTGCAACAAACAAACAAACAAAAATGATTATAAGTACATTTGATCATCCACAAACAAAAGCTGAACTTCAAACTGATTTATGCTGAAATTATTTTCGCTAATTTGCAGTGTTTAAGAGCATGAATATTGTCTTATTACCTCCATTTTGACTTCTATCGAGACATAGTGTTAACACATCTTGGCCTTTGCTAATCAGGTAAATATGAAGTTGCAGGTGGTATGTTTTTAATTACAATTCTAGAACTTTTTTTTTATAAACGTCTATGGATTTACTTATTAATTCTTCATTCAATAAATGAGTTTTGAAGGCTGATTATGGGCCTGCTGCTCTTCTTTGTACTGGAGCTACAACAGTGGACAAAACTGACAAAAGGTCCTGAGATCATAGAGCTAATACCATAGGTAGAGGAAAGAGATAAGCAATGAAAATAACAAGTTAGAACAATAAGTTAGAAAAAATAGTACTGTGGAAAACTACGATCGGGATAAGGAGTGGGAGAGGGTTGAATGATGGTCCTCATATTTATGACCTTTTTTACATACCATAGAGCATAAGAAATGACACTGGGATGCTAACACCTTGCTTTCCTTGGGCCTCTCAGTGTAGGTACTACAGCTGCTTGTGGCAATTCATAGCCAAGGTTACTGATGTGTTTCTAGATTCCCCTAAATTCAAGATCTCCCTAAAATATGTCCTTACCTAAAATAGTCTACTTAGAATGTATGTAATGATACTTGATTTAAAACAAAAAATCAAAGACTGAACTTTTAGTATATTAACTCCCCCAACAAAAAATCAGTAATTATCTTTTTCAGATTAAAACCAATTCACCAAACTTATTAGGGCTATAAATTTAAAATACAGGTAAAATAATTTTGAAAGAGTCATTTTTATACCAAGTTGAGTTCTCCAAGGTACGTTCTCTCTAAAAAATTGACTTTGGAAAAATGACTTAGATGCTCTGCAAATCCTTACATGCTTATAATGAAAAAGGAGGAATTTGGAAAAATAAAATTATTTTTAAAGTCTTTTGATAAGATCTTAATGCACACAGAGTGAAAGGGCATTATGACAGCCGTGGACGGGGCAATATGCTGCCCAGGTTTCTTTCCAAGGAAAGCCTGTTGCCCAGCTTTTAGCTTCCTCAGGGTGGGTCTCTGCTGGACAGTGTCTCTTCACCTGAAATCCTGGCCTTCTTGTAGCAGCTACATCTGGTGACAGCCAGGCGGATACAGAGTCCCCCATTTCAGCCCAACATGGGATACTGTAATAGTCCATGTGTGTGTCATATAATCTGTAGGTCTCAGTGCAAAATGAGAATGTAGACTCTCTTGTTCAAAATTTAGCAAGAATTTCAAGGTGACAGAGAGTATTAAACCCAGCACAGAACACTTCTAAGAGTGGGCCCTCTGTCTGCATAGGCCATATATCCACCAAGCCAGCCGTGGCTCCGGGTCACCTCAGTGCTTGGCCAGTGTAATTACTTCTTTGTCAGGCTTATACTGCAGTTCAACCCGGAATTCAAAATCTTTCTCCTGCCTACAGTTATATTACACATGGACTTTCTGGCCACCCTGTATAAACCAAGCAAGTTGCTTACTTTTTCTAAATCTCAAAAATTGTGTAATAAAAAGTTTAAACCACATACTTTTCAGATTCACTTACAGATCTAAATACTATGACACGAGCAAGTCTGAGATCTGTCACTCTGTTTTATCTATTTGTAAGCATCTTATATTATAATCTCTGCCTTTCCACCTGGCTTTGCTCTTACACACGGAAAGTTCCAGGTTTTGCGGAGCCTAAATATATTCAATTTAAATGGCTTTCTAAAAAAAAAGTATATAAAGTTACATATATAAATTTGGTATAGAAGTGAATATTTATTTAGAATGAGAAAATAAATAATAATAAATTTGAATGTAAAAATCTAACACAGAGCAAGAGGAATCACGCTACCAGACCTGAGACTGTACTATAAATCGATAGTGATCAAAACAGCATGGTACTGGCACAAAAACAGAGAGATGGATGTATGGAACAGAATAGAGAACCAAGAGATGAACTCAGCTACTTACCACTATTTGATCTTTGACAAGCCAATTAAAAACATTCAGTGGGGAAAAGATTCCCTATTTAACAAATGGTGCTGGGTGAACTGGCTGGTGACCTATAGAAGACTGAATCTGGACCCACACCTTTCACCATTAACTAAGATAGACTCTCACTGGATCAAAGATTTAAACTTAAGACATGAAACTATAAAAATACTAGAAGAAAATGCAGGGAAAACTCTTGAAGGAATTGGCCTGGGTGAATTTTTTATGAGGAGGACTCCCCAGGCAATTGAAGCAGTATCAAAAATACACTACTGGGAGTCGGTCAAACTAAAAAGCTTCTGCACTGCTAAGCACACAGTGGCTGTAGCAGGCAGACAGCCCTCAGAATGGGAGAAAATATTTGCAGGTTATGCCTCTGACAAAGGTTTAATAACCAGAATCCACAGAGAACTCCAATGTATTAGCAACAAAAGGACAAGGGATCCCATTTCAGGGTGGGCAAACGACTTGAAGAGAAACTTCTCTAAAGAAGACAGGTGCACTGCCTATCTATAGACACATGAAAAAATGCTCACCATCCTTAATCATCAGAGAAATGCAAATCAAAACTACTTTGAGATATCTTCTAACTCCAGTAAGATTAGTCCACATGACAAAATCCCAAAACCAGAGATGCTGGCGTGGATGTGGAGAAAAGGGATCACTTCTACATTGCTGGTGGGAATGCAAACTAATACATTCCTTTTGGAAGGATGTTTGGAGAATACTTAGAGATCTAAAAATAGACCTGCCATTCGATCCTATAATTCCTTTACTAGGTATATATACAGAAGACTAAAAATCACAT
>CAUYON010092908.1:0-12376 GCA_963573935.1 Arctocebus calabarensis
TAGTGATCAAGGAAATGCCATGAAGGATATCTGTAACAGTATGATCAAAATATTTCTGAATGTATATGAATCGTGCCCTGTGATTGCACCAATGTACATAATTATGATTCAATAAAATTATTAAAAAAAAAAAAAGAATAAAGATGACTCTTCTGTTTCTCTTCTTCTTAGCTTTAGTTTCTGAGGCCTGCCATAGCAAAGCCCCATAAACTAGGTGGCTTTAAACAACAGAAATGTATTTGTTCTCTGATCTAGAAGCCAGAAACCTAAAATCAAGGTGTTGGAAAGGCCCTGTCTGAGGCTTCTCCCTTGCCGCTTCCAGCATCTGGTTGCCACAACACCTGGCCGCCATTGGTGTGTGGATTTTATCATTCCAATCCCTCCTCTGCCTGCACGTAGAATTCTCCCTGTCTTTCTAAATATCCATCATCTTATAAGAACACTTATCCTAGTTATTAAGGGCCCACCCTATCTGGAATAACTCATCTTAACTTGATTACATCTGCAAAGACCCTATTTCCAAATAAAGCCACATACACAAGGTCTGGGTGGACATTAACTTTGAGGCTCCAGAGCAGTTTGGACCTGAAGCTATTAGGGGCTGAGGAGGGTAAGTGTCCACATGGCAGCAGTGGGAGGTGAGGTACGATGGCTCAGGGCAGGATGCCAGAGTGATTCAGTGCTTATAGCAGCCATGCAGGGAAGGATGGGTAGGCTGCCTTGGGAATTAAGACTTTAGGCAGGCAAGGAGAATTCCATATGGGGAAGGGACCTAGACTTACATAGAGAGAGGCCAGAGTTGGAGGTGACAGACATCCTCTTGCATCACAAGATAAGAGAGGTGCAGGGACTAGTGGCAGATAAGGGGATTAATCAAGAAGGCAATCGCAGTAGAACCTCTGTAAAGGACTACCCCAGGGACTGCCACAAACTGGCCAGCATATGCAAAGGCTCAACATAAGGAACTTACAGTGAGTATATATGATGCATGTCTGTTCTATGGAAATTAGGTCAACTTAATGGTGTAGTCAGTGTAGGGCATAGTTAGCTATGGAGCATCTACTATGTGTTGAAAAGAATGAGAGGTACATCAGTAAGATGGCTGACTAGAGATTCCTTTATTCAAGAAAGGACCAAGGCAATAATCTTGGTGTGTGGAGTGTGGATTGTGAAGTGGCAAGACTCCCATAGCCAGGAAGGTGTATTCAAGGAACAACCCCCAAACTGCTTCTTCTCCCTTCCTAAAAACACAACACTTCTTTCTCCTCACTGCCTCTGCCAGAAGTCACATAGCTTCTGTAAATCTTTTGCCTAAAAGCACTTAACCTTCTCTCCCTAAAGTTAATCTTTACTGCATGTACTGTTACTGTCCCTCAACCTTTTGATGGAACTATTCCCACTCTCTTTCCTTGCTAATTTGTGACATTGTTAGTATAAACAACCTAGTTTAGTTATTATATAAATGAAGGTGTTCACATGGTTTGGTGCTGGCTGAGCCCTCAGCTGCGTCAGATCTTCCCTTCCCATCCTTATCTCTTGTATGTCTTATTTCCTCATTCCCCACCAATCCCACTTTGGGATGTTTACTCATCATGCTGGCTCGTGACATAGTTGAATGAATAATCAGCTAAGATTTGATTACAGAGCTGGAGGGAGAGCACTGGAGTGTGGTCAGTGATTGGAGAGGGGCCTGTGGTAATCTGAAGTCTAGGAAGGCAGAATGGAGGTGCCAGCCTCCTCATCCCCTCTCCCCAACCTGTATTGGACAGGACTGAGGCAGGAGGGGCTGCCCCTATGGGGAGTGATAAGCAGGCAAACCCCTCCCACCTCTGCCACTGCAAACACCTACAGTCCTTGTAACCCCTGACCCAGTGTGGAGAGCTACTCTGTGAGCCCAGGTGCTGTAGCAGTGCAACCTTGAGACCAGAGTTGCCTCTGCAGTGCGCCCTGCTCTGGGGGCCAACAGTCACTGAGGCTCCACCTTCATTCCACCAAGCCCACACAATGGCTGAACCTCACAGCCCTGACTATGCAGAGCCTGGACCCAGGATTGGCTGTGACTCTGGTCCTACATGTAAAGGAAATCAATCACTGGTGTTACACTGCCAGCCAGAGGAACTGTCTGCCTATCTTGCTGAAGGTCAGTCCACATTTGCACAGGCCAAATCGTGGTGCATCCTTTCCCAGCCTCAAAGGCCCCTGAGCCTCTGAGCAGACGATACACACCCAGGTCAGTGAAAAGGTTAAATGCCTGCACTCAGGATCTCAGAAACAGTCTAGTAGCACTCCCACCCCAGAAACATGTCCCTGGTCTGCCCAATAGCCCTACACCACAATAAGGGCCTGAGAAACATCCTTAAAGCTGTGTACCTTGGGCACACCCCAGACCAGACAAGCAGTAAAGAGCCCATACTTTGAGCAAATAGCTTGGCAGGCCACCCCTGGTGGACATATCCCCAGCCAGTCACACAACTGTGGACCAAATTTTGGAGCCTGAGAAACAAAGTGATCCATTTCTGATGGACATGTCCATGGGCCAGCAAGGCAGGCATGCACCCACCTCCAGGGCCTGTGAAATAGCCCAAAGGCCACCCAGGACAGACACTCGTCCAGCCCATCCAAGTATCTGTGCACCATGGCCTGGCCAGAGAAACATGTCTGTGGGCCACTCCCCAGCAGACATGAACCCAGGACAACAGAGAAGCTATGTGACTGCCTCTAGAGCCTGAGAAACACACCTATGGGCTGCTTCCAACAAATATGCCCTCAAACTAAGCAGCCACAGCTGGGTCCCAGGCCTGAGAGACAGCACTGAAGATTACCTGCAGTAGACACAGCTCCAGGGCAGCGAGAAGCTGAGCACTCATTTATGAGGGCCAAGAAACATCCCTACAAGCCACCCCTGGCAGACATGCCCTCAGGCCAGCCAAACAGCCTTGTGCCTATGTCCCATGTCCTAGCCCTGAAAAATAGCCTTGCAAACTGCTCCTGATAAGCAGCCCCCAGGATGGCCAAGAAACTGTGCACCCATGCTCCTGGCCAGAGTAGCAGTCCTATGGCCCCAACATAATCTGGCCAGACACCAAGTTGGTGGACCCACTGTGTGCACACACATACTCGAGAAATAGCCCGACAAGCCCATCCCATGGCAAAGCCCCACTCTTGTTTCCACAAACACGCTCAGACCACTGAAAACCTTACAAACACCACTAGTGTGAATTTCAGCTGAAGAAACTCCATGGAGGGGAGGAGCCAAGATGGCAGCCTGTAGCCAGCTTTCCGCAGAGGCTCCCATAAAGAAGGAGAGTTAAAGGACAGAAATTTAGCAAGAAAGCTAATGGTTTGTATCTGAGCCAAAAGAGAAGGTTGAAGAATGCACATCAACCCTGCTGTAGTGACCTGCGACCCCAAGGATACAACCAAAAGGTATAGAACACATCGCCAAGCAGACAGGAGTCCCCTCCCCCATGAGAATGGCTTGCAATATACTCCATACCTCCATGCAAACAAGTGAGCAGAGTTCTGACGTCTTCTCACTCTACCCCATGGGAGAGACCCTCTAAGAAGTAGAACTCCTTCCTTCACTAGGGTGCCATGGCACTTTCCTGCCAGGCATAAAACCATATATATTCTCTACCTGCAAGTTTGAACTCCCGACACTCCCCTCCACTCTCACCCTGAGGTCTGGAGGTCTGTCCACAATGGAGTTCAGATTCTTGGACATTTTCTCGAGGGTTATGGACAGGGCATGGACTGTTGCTTATCTGTGCTAATTATCCAGCTCGGGAGTGGTGAGAGGAAAATGAGCCAAGAGGAGGCCGAATCTGGAGTGGCGGTCCCCTGAGGCACAGAGTGGCAGCCGCAGTGGCAAAAACAATGGCAGTGGGGCCCGCACCCCTGGTGATATTTTGAGGAGACACTTTCTCTCAGGACAACCAGCAGAAGCTGGGCGGCTTCTCTGGTGGCAGCCACTGGCAGAGCGAACCTGAAGAAGAGGCACTGGACTAGGGAGTGAAGGGTATGCCTGAGGCAGTACCAGCTGGGGCAGTACCAGTGGTGATTAGAATACGCGCGCTAAGAAAGCCCAGCAGAGACAGCTTTACTCTGCTTCAGACAGAAGTAGAACTTATAAACTGAGTGAGACCTATTTGCAGCCCAACATCTGATCCACAAGGAAAAAATTCTGCAAACTTGTTCTGTTCTATCAGCAACATCAATCAGGGATGGGGCTGGAAATGAGTGAAACGCCCCAACCCCTATCAAGTACACAGGTTGTCAGGCCTCAACTCCCCAGCCAAATAGTGACAGAGTCTGGCAGACTGGCTGAGGAGCTGCAGACCCCCCTGTGACCCAAGCAGGTGCAGACCTCTAGAGCATCTACTCATTGGAGGGAACTGGAACACAGCCCTCAGGGTCACCAGAGATTGGGTGTGACAGAGGGGGAAAGTGAAGAAGGAGGCATCAACCTCCCCAGACTAATTTGCTTGCTGGGGGGACCCTCCTGAGCTCATAGAACACCAGAACAAGTGACACTAGAGCTGCCAGCAGACTCCTGCTATCTAGTTGCCAGAGATTTTTCAACTCTTTTATTTGAGGTTGGTGCTGCCTGGGACAGTTGATTGGGACCTCTTCAACTGGGCCAATCACCTGAGGACTTTCCAAAGTGTACCATGGGTGTGTGGTAGTGGGAAAGTTTGATTTTCCTTTTCCAATTGTTTTCTGAGGGGGGTGTGGTGACCTAACTGCTGGTATTTCTCCACAGCTCAGATGCTAACACAGAGTAACTGATTCTCTAGGGTAAGACAGAGACCAGCTGAAAATAAGACAGAGCCACTTAACACCACCACACCAAGAAGGACCCCAGTTTTGCAGGCAGTAGCACTGTACATGTCCTTGGCAAAACTCTAGGGGAAAAGTATAGACACCAGTCCCAGCTTTCAGGCAAAGTACTGGTCAATCACTATAATTAGAACCCCCAAACCAACTTATCCTTATCTACTGATGCAGCCAAACGGTGCAAAATAATCATGGGGCAGAATGAGCAGAAAAGCTCTGGAAACATTAACAACCAGAGTAACCAAATTCCCCCCCCCCCCCCCGCCGGAACAATTTGGCAGACACGAATGACAATCCTATGCATAAACAGATGGCTGAGATGTCAGAAATCGAATTCAGAATTTGGATTGCAAACAAGATCAATAAAATAGAGGAAAAGTTGGAATTAGAAATTCTGGGAGCATTTCAAAAATTGTCCCAAGAAGTCAAGGAATTCAGAGACCAAATGACCAAAGATTTTGACACATTGAGACAAGAAGTTGCAGGCCTTAGATATCTGAGAAACACAGTAGAATCCCTCAGGAACAGAATGGAGCAAGCACAAGAAAAGATTTCTGACAACAAAGACAAAGTTTTCAAACGCTCCCAAACCTACAAAGAGGAAGAGAAATGGAAGGCAAAAACAGATCATTCTCTGAGACAGCTCTGGGATAACTCAAAGAAAACCAATATTCGCCTTATATGGATATCTGAAAATGACGAAGTGGCATCACAAGGCACAGAATTTCTTCTTTATGAGATTATGGAAGAGAACTTCCCTGACATGCCAAGAGAAATTCAGATAGCAGTTTGAGAACCCCAGCATAACTCAACCTGAATAAGACATCACCGAGGCACATCATAATTAAGTTCACTAAAGTTAACATGAAAGAGAAAATTCTGAAAGCAACCAGATGCAAGAAATCCATTACCTACAAGGGGAAGAATATTAGCATAACTACAGATCTCTCTGATCAAACCTTTCAAGCTAAAAGAGAATGGTCATCGACTTTTAATCTCCTAAAACAAAAGAACTTTCAACCCAGGATCCTGTACCCAGCTAAACTGAGTTTCATTTATGATGGAGAAATTAAATACTTCAATGACATCCACATGTTGTAGAAAATTGGTATAACTAAACCAGCTCTCCAGGATATTCTCAGACCTATCCTCCATAATGACCAGCATAACCCTCCACCATAACAGTTTTCCTACCCAGAAACTTCTTACCAAATTCCAACTTCCACAGTGACAAAAGAATTTAAAATGTACACTGGACAGTCTAAAGATTTATAACTATGTTCAATTAATGCAAATGGTTTAAATTGTCCTCTAAAGAGGCATAGGTTGGCTGACAGGATACAAAAACTCAGGCCAGATATCTGCTGCATACAAGAATCCCATCTAACCTTAAATGATAAATTAAGGTGACTCAAGGTGAAGGTATGGTCATCTATATTCCAGGCAAATGGAAAACAGAAAAAAGCAGGTGTTGCGATCTTATTCGCAGATACAAAAGGCTTTAAACCAACCAAAATAAGGAAGGATAAGGACGGACATTTCATATTTGTTTTTTTGGGTTTTTTGTTTGTTTGTTTGTTTTTGAAGAGACAGAGTCTCACTTTATTGCCCTGGGTAGAGTGCCGTGGTGTCACACAGCTCACAGCAACCTCTAGCTCCTGGGCTTAAGCGATTCTCTTGCCTCAGCCTCCCTACATTTCATATTTGTTAAAGGTAATACTCAATATGATGAGATTTCAATTATTAATATTTATGCACCCAACCAGAATGCACCTCAATATATAAGAAAAACTCTAATGGACATGAGTACCTTGATTTCCTCCAGCTCCATAGCAGTTGGAGATTTTAATACTTCTTTATCAGTGTTGGATAGATCCTCCAAAAAAACTAAGCAAAGAAATTTTAGATTTAAACTTAACCATTCAACATCTGGATTTAACAGATATCTATTGAACGTTTCATCCTAATAAAATTGAATACACATTTGTCTCATCACCCCATCGAACATACTCCAAAATTGATCACATCCTAGGTCACAAGTCTAACCTCAGCAAATTTAAAAGAATATAAATTATTCCTTGCATCTTCTCGGACCACCATGGAATAAAAGTTGAGCTCAACAACAACAGGAATCTGCATACTCAAACAAAAACATGGAAGCTAAATAACCTCATGCTGAACAATAGATGGGTAATAGATGAGATTAAGAAGAAAATCACCAAATTTTTGGAACAAAATTCCAATTAAGATATGAATTATCAGAACCTCTGGGATACTGCAAAGGCAATCCTAAGAGGGAAATTTATAGCACTGCAAGCCATCCTCAAGAGAACGGAAAGAGAGGAAGTTAACAAATTAATGAGGCAACTCAAGCAACTGGAAAAGGAAGAACATTCCAACCCCAAACGCAGCAAAAGAAAGGAAATAACCAAAATCAGGGCAGAATTAAATGAAATTGAAAATAAACGAATCTTAGAACAGCTCAATAAATCAAAAAGTTCGTTCTTTGAAAAGGTCAATAAAATAGATAAACCTTGGCTAACCTAATCAGAAAAAAAAAAGTAAAATCTTTAATTTCATCAAACAGAAATGGTAAAGATGAAATAATAACAGATCCCTCATAAATTCAAAAAATCCTTAATGAATATTACAGGAAACTTTACTCTCAGAAACATGAAAATCTGAATGAAATTGACTAATACTTAGAAGCATGTCATCTTCCTAAACTTACCCAGAATAAAGTGGAAATGGTGAACAGGCCGATATCAAGTTCTGAAAAAGCATCAGCTACACAAAATTTCCCTAAAAAGAAAAGCTCAGGACCTGGATGATGACCTGTAGAAGACTGAAACTGGACCCACACATTTCATCATTAACTAAGATAGACTCTCACTGGATCAAAGATTTAAACTTAAGACATGAAACTATAAAAATACTAGAAGAAAGTGCAGGGAAGGAATCGGCCTGGGTGAATTTTTTATGAGGAGGACTCCCCAGGCAATTGAAGCAGTATCAAAAATACACTACTGGGACCTGATCAAACTAAAAAGTTTTTGCACTGCAAAGAACACAGTAAGTGTAGCGGGCAGACAGCCCTGAGAATGGGAAAAAATATTTGCAGGTTATGCCTCCGACAAAGGTTTAATAACCAGAATCCACAGAGAACTCAAACGTATTAGCAACAAAAGGACAAGTGATCCCATCTCGGGGTGGGCAAAGGATATGAAGAGAAACTTCTCTAAAGAAGACAGACACATGGTCTACAGGCACATGAAAAAATGCTTACCATCCTTAATCATCAGAGAAATGCAAGTCAAAACTACTTTGAGATATAATCCAACTCCAGAAAGATTAGCCCACATAATAAAATCCCCAAACCAGAGATGCTGGTGTGGATGTGGAGAAAAGGGAACACTTCTAGATTGCTGGTGGGAATGCAAACTAACATATTCCTTTTGGAAGGATGTTTGGAGATCTAAAATTAGACCTGCCATTCGATCCTATAATTCCTTTACTAGGTATATGCCCAGAAGACCAAAAATCACATCATAATAAAGATATCTGTACCAGAATGTTTATTGCAGCCCAATTCATAATTGCTAAGTCATGGAAGAAACCCAAATGCCCATCAACCCTTGAATGGATTAATACATTTTGGTACATGTATACCATGGAATACTATGCACCCTTAAGGAAAGATGGAGACTTTACCTGTTTCATGTTTACATGGATGGAGCTGGAACATATTCTTCTTAGTAAAGTATCTCAAGAATGGAAGAACATGTATCCAATGTACTCAGCCCTACTATGAAGCTAATTTATAGCTTTCATTTGAAGTCTATAACCCCACTATAGCACAAGAATATGGGAAAGGGACAAGGGAGGGGACGGGGGAGGTTGGGGTGGACAGAGGGTAATTGGTGGGGCCACACCTACATCCATCTTGGAAGGGTACAGGCGAAACTTACTAAATGTAGAATACAAATGTCTTCATAGGGTGATTAAAAGGCCATGAAGGCTATGTTAAACCATTTGATGAAAATATTTCAGATTGTATATGAAGTCAGCACATTGTGCCCCATAAGTGCACTAATGTACAAAATTATGATTTAATAAAAAAGAAAGATAAAAAAGAAACTCCATGGAGACTACAACACTATAACCATCTAGAGTCAAAGCCAATGCACCATGATGAAATGACATTCTAAATCTCACTCACACAAACAAGTACTTTCCTATGAAACCTACTCCACAAAACAGGAAGAGGCAAGGCTTTTACCAGGGATGTAGAAATCAATGGAGGGACACATGAATCATGAATAAACAAGGAAACAGGATGCCCCTAAAGGTAAACAAATACATTTTCAGTAATAGACCCTAATCATACAGAAATCTATGAAATGTCCCCCAAAGAAATCAAAATAATGCTTAAGGAAACTCAGTGAGATACAAGAAATACAGATAGAAAATTAATAAAATGAGGAAAATAAGGCATGATTTCCATGAGAAATTCAATGAAATGGCTTTTTTTAGAGTAATAGAGATTTTATTTAGGAAGATCAGAGATAGTTTAGAGCACTTCCAAAGAAAGAATTGGAAGTGGGTCCCTCTCATGAAGGAGCAGAGGTGAGAAAGAGACCAATAGACATTTTTTTAAAAGAAGTAAACAGAAATCCTAGAGGTGAAAATGTAATGATGAAATAAAAATTATAGTAAAGATCTTCATTCACAAATTAGACAAGCAGAAGAAATAATTTCTGAACTTGAAGATGAGCATTGTGAAATAACATAGCCAGACAAAGAAAAACTAAAAATAATAATAAAAGAATTAAGAAAGGCTACAGGATTTATGGAACTCCATTAAGCAAACAAAGTTTCATGTCATAGGCATTCCTGAAAGAGAAAAGAAGGAAAAAGTTGAGAAATGCATATTTAATTAAATAATAGCAGAAAACTTCCTAAGTTTTGGGAGAGGGATGGACATTTCAGTAAGGAAGTTAAAAGAACCCTAAATAGATTCACACTAAACAAGTCCTCTCTGAAGCACATTGTAGTTAAATTATCAAAAGTCAAAGACAAAGAAGTAATTTTAAAAACAGTACAATAAAAATACCAGGTCATATATAAAAGAATCCCCCTTCCACTAACAGCAGATTTCTCCTCTCACCAAAAGAGAATGCAATGATATGTTCAAAGTCCTGAAAGAAGAAAATGGCCAGTTAAAAATATTATGCTCAGTAAAGTGATCCAAATGAAGGAGAATCCATCAAAAATGAAGAAGAAACAAAATCTTTCATGGACAAGTGTGAACTAAGGGAATTCTTCAAATAAATGCTCAAGGGAGTCTCATGCCTAGAAGTGAAAAGATAATATGTGTATATCATGAAAATATAAGGAATTATTAATGACAAATGACAAAAATAAAAGAATCAAACTTTATCATTACAGAAAACCACCCAACCACAAAAATAAACACGAGAGAGGAAGAAAGGGGAAAAAGGTATACAAAAGAAGCAGAAAACAGTCAACTGAAGACAGGAGTCAGTCTTCACCTATGAATAATAAGCTTGAATGTACATGAATTATACCTCCCATTTAAAAGACATAGACTAGCTGCTAAATCGATTTTTTAAAAAGGACCCATCTATATGCTGCCTATGAGAAATTCATTTCATCTTAAAGATAAACATAGATTGAAAGTGAAAGAATGGAAATAGATATCCAATGAAAACAGATGCCAAAAGTAAGTAAGAGTAGCCATACTTACATTGGACAAAACAGACTACAGGTTAAATTTTGTTAAAAGAGACAAGGACATTATATAATCATGAAGAAATAAATTCAAAAAGAGAAAAGCAATTGTAAATATATATTCACCCAGCATTGGCGCACCCAGATATATAAAGCAAATATTAATAGATCTAAAGGGAGAGATAGATCCCAATACAATAATAGTTGATGACTTCAACACCCCACTTTCAGCATTGGGAAGATCATCTAGATAGAAAATCAAGAAAGAAATAACAAACGTAAACTGCACAAACTGACTGAATGGACAGAAGAGACATTTGCGGAACATTTTACCCACAAAGTACAAAGCATACTTTCTTTTTTTTTTTTTTTTTGTGAGACAAAGTCTAACTGTTGGCTAGACTATACTAGTTAGGCTCTGGCATCAGCCTAAATCTAAGCAACATCAAAGTCCTGGTCTCAAGGAATCCTCCTGTCTCAGCCTCCCAAGTAGCTGGGACTACAGATGTCCACCATGACACCTGGCTGGTTTTTCTATTTTTACTAGAGATGGGTTTTGTTCAGGCTAGTCTGGAACTCCTGAGCTCAAGGGTTCTTCCCACTTTGGCCTCCCAGAGTGCTGAGGTTACAGGCATGAGCCACTGCACCTGTCCAGAGCACTGACTTTTTTTTATCAGCACATGGAACATTCTCCAGGATTTACCATATTGTAGGCCACAAATCAAGTCTCAAAAAATTGAAATATTAAAATATTAAAATCATATCAGTTATCTTATTTGAGCACAATAGAATAAAATGAGACATCAATAATAAGAGGGACATGTGAGGCTACATAAATACATGAGAAATAAAAGTAAATTCAAACATCACGTTTCTGAATGACCAACAGATGAAGGAAAAATTGAGAGTGAAATTTAAAAATTCTTTGAAACAAATGACAATAGAAACACAGTGCATCAAATCCTACGGGGCAGAGCAGAGGCAGGATAAAGAGGCAGTTTCATAGCAACAGATGTGGACATTAAAAAGTGAGAAATGGAGGGCGGAGCAAGATGGCGGACGAGTAACAGCTTCCTTGCGGCTGGGCACGGTTAGACTGGGGAGAGAGGACTTCAGGCATCTCTGCCAGGCAGGATCTGCTGAGAAACTTCCCTTTGGGGACACAGGGAGACAACATGAGGCTTCTGGACACCCTGAGGTAGGCTAAAGCAGTGGAAATTGGGCAAGTGGTTACGTCTGTTCATTCGGTTTGATCCTGTCAGCAGCTGTGGGTGGGGCAGCAGTGGGACTGCAGGATGGAAGGGCCTTCCCTGTGAGCCATTTCGGTTTCTTTTGGACTTGGCACTCGGTTGAAGTGCCTTGGGAGAACTTGGGCAGGAGTGCGGGGTTTTTTGAGTGTTGACTGGAGCCCCAGACTGGGCCACCAAGACAGACGGAGCTGCCAGTATTTGGTGGTGGGCTGTGTGGAGCCATTGTGGGAGAACTGCCCTGGCAAGCTCCACCCTCAGGGTCGCAAAACAGGCATTGGGTGGGAGCGAGTAATCTAGTGACTGAGCAGCCTAAAGGCAGGGACTGAGATGCCTTGCAGCCTTAGCCCTCAGGGGTATAGGGTGAGACCACTTTTGGCACATTGGGTAAGTGGATAGCCACTCAAGGAGTGATCCCAGCCACAGCACTTTCCTGGGAAAGCTTCAACTTAGCCCAAGTTAGCAATTTAAAGTGTCTTCTAAGCAGGCTGAGGAGGATTTAAGCTCTCCACCCTGCAGGGTTTGAGAAATCATTAGAAACA
>CAUYON010092909.1:0-16416 GCA_963573935.1 Arctocebus calabarensis
TTTTTTTGAGACAGAGCCTCAAGCTGTCACCCTGGATAGCAACCACAGCAATCACAGCCCATAGCAACCTCCAATTCCTGGGCTCAAGCGAGTCTCTTGCCTCTGCCTCCCAAGTAGCTGGGATTACAGGCGCCCGCCACAACGCCCGGCCATTTTTTGGTTGCAGCCGTCATTGTTGTTTGGCGGGTCCTAGGGCTGGATTCGAACCCACCAGCTCAGGTGTACGTGGCTGGCGCCTTAGCCCGTTGAGCCACAGGTGCCGAGCCTGCTCTTCATATCCTTGAACACCATCAGTACTCCTGAGAACTTTCTCACAGCCCCTTCTCTTCCAACATCAGATCTGCAGATGGGCAATTTGGAGAGCCGTCTGTTGGGGGTCTGTGCCTGCCTATTTGCCAGGCTGTCACTCTTCAGCCCCTCGCAGTTATGAACTGCTATTGGAGTTTCCCCAACTCCTTAGAGTCCTCAGAAATGCAGCTGAAGGGTTTCCTTCTTTCTTTTTTTAGGAGACAGGAGTCTTACTCTGCTACCCTGGAGAGAATGCTATGACATCAGCTATCAGCCTAGCTCACAGCAACCTCAAACTCTGGCTTCAAGCAATGTTCCTGTCTCAGCCTCCCGAGTAGCTGGACACCCACCACAACACACAGCTAAATTTTCTATTTTTTTTTGTAGAGACAGAGTCTCACTTTATCGCCCTCGGTAGAGTGCCATGGCATCACAGCTCACAGCAACCTCAAACTCCTTCTCTTGCCTCAGCCTTCCGAGTAGCTGGGACTACAGGCGCCCGCCACAACACCCAGCTATAAATTTTCTTTTCTTTTCTGTTTTTTTTTTTTTTTTTTTTTGACACAGCCTCAAGCTGTCACCCTGGATAGAGTGCTGTGGCATCACAACAACCTCCAATTCCTGGGCTCAAGCAAGTCTCCTGCCTCTACCTTCCAAGTAGTTGGGACTACAGGCACCCGCCATAATGCCTGGCCATTTTTTGGTTACAGCCGTCATTGTTTGGCGGGCCCTGGCTGGATTCGAACCCGCCAGCTCAGGTGTAGTGGCTGGTGCCTTAACCCGTTGAGCCACAGGCGCTGAGCCCAAATTTTTTATTTTTAATGGAGACGGATCTTGCCCTTGTTCAGGTGGTCTTGAACTCCTAAGCTCAAGGAATCCTCCTTCTCTGGCCTCCCAGAGGGCTAAGATTACAGGTGTGAGCCACTGTGCTTGGCCTGATTTTATTAATTTTGGAAATACACTTCTCCATTTAGATATAAGTAAGTTTATTAGAGATTAGAGAACGGAGTTGGCAGAGGCAGTTTTGAAGGGTGGAAAATGCTAGTGTCAACTGGGCGTGGTAGCTCACCCACGCCTGCAATCCTATCACTCTGGGAGGTTAAGGCAGGTGGATTGCTTAAGCTCACAAGTTCAAGTCCAGACTGAGCAAAAGCAAGACCCTGTCTCTACTAAAAATAGAAAAACTGAGGCAAGAGGATGGCTTGAGCCCAAGTTGGAGGTTGCTGGGCAACAGCTTGAGACACTGTCTCAAAAAAAAATTAAAAAAAAAAAATGGTAGTGTCGGTACTAGCTCTGTTTCAGAAAGCATAGGCCAAGAAGGGAGAGAGTTCTGACAAGGAGGGGTGAGAGGTAACTTTTTTTTTTTTACATTCCTGGGTAGGCATGGACAGTGATTACTCTTGATCACTCCGGACTGCACATCACAGCAGCCACCCCCACTTAGAGCTAATCCCAACCAGTTGGGAAATCCTCTGGCCAGGGTAAAAGGCCTCGGTCCACAGAGCCTTCACTAAAATCCAGGCCTTCCTGCCTCTGCTAACTTTACCATACTAACACCTCAGGCAACCTAGCTGGCCCCCAGTGGGAGGCAGTGAAAAGGGGCCATGGATTCCTTGGCACCAGTCTATGAGGCTCTTGAGGATCCCAATCAGAGGCAGCGCCGGTAGCACAGTCATAGGGTGCCAACCACATACACTGAGGCTAGCAGGTTCGAACCCAGCCAGGGCCAGCTAAAAACAACTGCAACAACAACAACAAAATAAAAATAGCCAGGCATTGTGACGGGCGCCTGTAGTCCCAGCTACTTGGGAGGCAGAGGCAGGAGAATCGCTTGAGCCCAGGAGTTGAGGTTGCTGTGAGCTGTGATGCCACGGCACTCTATCCAGGGTGACAGCTTGAGACTGTCTCAGAAAAAGAAAGAAAAAGGAAGCATCCCAATCAGAAAATTGTTTAGTGGCTCATGACTGTAATCCTAGCATTCTGAGAGGCTGAGGTCGGTAGATTGCTTGAGCTCAGGAGTTTGAGACCAGCCTGAGTAAAAGTGAGACGCTGCCTCCACTAAAAGTAGAAAAACTGAGGCAAGAGGATTGCTTCAGCCCAGGAGTTTGAGGTTGCTGTGAGCTATGATGCCATAGTATTCTACTGAGAGCGACAAAGTGAGAATTTATCTCAAAAAAAGGAAAAAGAAGATTATTTCAGTGTGATTTTTACAGCCTTGAAATTTGTTGGACATTTTGCTAATTTGTCATTGATGTCCAGGGAAATTTTAACCCACATCAGCTGTGTATCAGGCCTGAGTATGCAGGGTGGAAATGAGAACCTGTGTGGAGTAAAATCCTCACAGGCTGTCCCAGCATGGCCGAAGGGCCACTAAGAGCCCCTGAACCTCTGGAGTGACAGACTCCTCAATTTTGCCCCTCCACCAAGGCTCCCAGTGCACATTGTGCTTCCCCCAGTGAGCTGCATGCCGTCACTAAGATGCATGTTCCCACTTTGCATTGACACCACTGAAGACCAGCTTACTCATCTTTGCATCTTCTGTGCCCAACCCAGGTTGGGTTTGCTGGGAAAAAGCTTGAAGCAGAGATCAGCAGGCAAGGTGTTTATTGGTGGTGCTCCTGGGACCAATACCTGTGGAAGGAAGAGCCAGGAAATAGTGGGGCAGAGGGAGAAGTTGAGCAGTGGTCCAAGCCCAGTGAGAGCCTTGATCAACCCCACATTCTGGAGCTGGGTTGGCCTCGCAGAGTTGGGGCAGCCAGTCAGGCCTCCATTCTGCTGAGCTGATCAGTTTTTGCATGCTGACTGCCACCAGAATAATGTGTGGGAGCTTTGTAATAATGTCCAGGGCTTTGGGAGCACCTGTAGCTCAGTGGATAGGGCACCAGCCACGTGCTCTGGGACTGGTGGGTTCAAACTTGGCTGGGTCTGGTTAACAGCAACAACAACAAATATAGCAGGGCTTTGTGGTGGGCGCCTGTAGTCCAGCTACTAGGGAGGCTGAGGCAAGACAATCACTTGAGCCCAAGAGTGGGAGGTTGCTGTGAGCTATGATGCCACGGCACTCCTACCGAGGGTGACATAGTGAGACTCTGTCTCAATTAAAAAAAAAAAGTTTTCTTCAACTGAGGAAAAGCCCAAAGCTGAGGATTTTCTGCCCCAGCACCATCAGCAGCAAGGACAACAAGTCCTTCCTTCGTCAGGAGGATCTAGGCAGGTCACTGCAGCATCTGCTACAAGGCCGAGTACATAATAGGGATGCACTAAAAATGTTTGATGAAAGAGGAACTGATTTGAGAAAAAGAAGAGGATGACATGGAAGGAGACAGTGCAGCCTTGAGGTGGAGTGTGGATGGTGGAGGCAAGGCTAGAAGGGGTGCTGTGCAGGCTTGGCAAGGGCTTATGAACTCAGCCCGTATTAACAAGAACTCCTTTTTCAGCCAGAACCTTTGAAATAAATGAAAGCTTGGGAACACTAAGGCAATTTACAGCCCCCTCCCCCCTCTTTTTGAGTAACTTCACCTTGTTTGCTTTTAAGACCATGCTCAGGAACTTTCAAATAATAATATTAGGCTCTTCCTCATGTAATAATCACAGTCAGTAAGTACTCGACCTTTGTTGACTCAGTCCTGACAACCCGATGAACTGGCACAATTATTGTCCTCATTTCATACATGAGATGCAGGGAGCTGAAGTAGTGGGTGGTGGGGCTGGGACTCAAGGCCAGCCTGGCTCTGGGCCACAGCTTTTAACTGCCACACTGGACTGCCACTGGGCTCTTAGTGGGATGTGCAGCATAGTCACAGCTTGTTAATTCCAGCACTTACAACTTAGTTGCAGGCTGGGTGCTGTGGTTCATGCCTGTAATCCTAGCACTCTGGGAGGCTGAGGCAGATGGGTTGCCCTGAGCTCACAGGTCTGAGACTAGCCTGAGCAAGAGCAAGACCCCGCCTCTACTAAACATAGAAAAATGAAAAAAATAAAAAACAAAAAAACTGAGGCAAGAGGATCGCTTGAGCTGTGAACTCTGATGCCACAGCACTCTATCCAGGGTGCCAGTTTGAGACTATGTCTCAAAAAATATATGAAAGCTATAACCCAATTATAGCTCACGAAGAAGGGGACAGGGAAGAGGGAGGGGAGAGAGGAGGGAGGATGGTGGGAGGGAGGGAGGTAATGCCCTACAGTGCATCTGACAAGGGTACATGTGAAATTTACTAGGTATAGAATATAAATATCTAAACACAATAACTAGGAAAATGCTGTGAAGGCTATGTTAACCAACTTGATGAAAATATTTCAAATTCTATATAAAACCAGCACATTGTATCCCATGATTGCATTAATGTAGACGGCTATGATTTAAATTTTTTTTAAAAACCCAAAATAAAAATAAAAATAGCCAGGTATTATGATGGGTACCTGTAGTCCCAGCTACTCAAGAAGCTGAGACAAGAGAATCACTTAAGCCCAAAAGTTGGAAGATGCTGTGAGCTATGATGCTACAGCACTCTAATGAGGGTGACAAAATGAGACTGTCTCGGAAAAAAAAAAAACCAAAAAAACATAGTTGCCTGGGCAGGAGGTTTGAGGTTTGAACAAGTTTTTCTAAGGAGCGCAAGGAGATGAGTAGGGGTTCTAGCTTAGTGATTAACATGCTAGGTGTTCCTGAATAGTTTTTTTTTTAATTTATTTTATTTATTATTATTATTATTTTTCAGACAGAGCCTCAAGCTGTCGCCCTCGGTAGAGTGCTGTAGCATCACAGCTCGCAGCAACCTCAAACTCCTGGACTTGAACGATTCTCTTACTTCTGCCTCCCAAGTAGCTGGGACTATAGGCGCCTACCACAACATCCAGCTATTTTTTGGTTGTAGTTGTCATTATTGTTTGGCAGGCCCGGGCTGGATTCGAACCCACCAGTTCTGGTGTATTTGGCTGGCGCCTTAGCCACTTGAGCTACAGGAGCTGAGCCAGTTTTTTGTTTGTTTGTTTGTTTGTTTGTCTTTGAGACAGAGTCTCATTTGTCACCCTTGGTAGAGTGCCATGGCATCATAGCACATATCAACCTCAAACTCCTGGGTGTACGTGATTCTTTTGCTTCAGCCTCCTAAGTAGCTGGGACTATAGGCGCCCGCTACAACAACTGGCTATTTTTAGAGACAAAGTCTCTCTCTGGCTCAGCCTGGTCTTGAACCTGTGAGCTCAGGCAATCTACCTGCCTCGGCCTCCCAAGTGCTGGGATTGGCATGAGCTGAAAAGTTTATTAAATAAATTGCTTCCCTGAATAGTTTATTAAATAAATAATCCAAATTCCTTCATGGTATAGAGGAAGTTATACACTGGGATTAACCCATCTCTAACACAGATGGCTTTGGGTAAGTCAGCCTCTGCTGAGTAAAGTATCTATAAAATGAACACACACAATTTGTTTTGCCTGCTTCTTGACTGAATCAAAGTCCTACATAAAGTGAATAAACTTTTTTGTAAACGATAAAGTCTGATGGGCCCAAAAAGGTATGTCATGGGAAGAATGATTGGGGCAGCCTAGAGCCACCCCTAGAGACACACATACACTGCATGTGAGCACTCCAGGCCATTCTCAAGATGATCATCCCCTGGCTTGGCGCCTATAGCTCAAGTGGCTAAGGCACCAGCCACATACGCCGGAGCTGGCGGGTTGGAATCCAGCCCGGGCCCACCAACAGCTATAACCAAAAAATAGCTGGGCATTGTGGCAGGCACCTGTAGTCCCAGCTACTTGGGAGGCTGAGGCAAGAGAATTGCTTAAGCCTAAGAGTTTGAGGTTGCTGTGAGCAGTGACACCATGGTTCTCTATCCATGGTGATAGCTTGAGACTCTGTCCCCCGCCAAGAAAAAGATGATTGTCCCAGGAAAGCTACCCCACAGCCTTCCACATCCACCGAGTCAGACAGTAGAAATGGTATATGTGGGAACGCAGTGTGAGACCCTGGCCCCCACTGACTTGCATGTGATGAGGCAGAAATCACCATACAATTTTAGCCCATTCTAATAATATATATATAGTTCATGCCCTGTTGGTAATTCTAGGTTTCTGTTTTCTTTATATTAAATAAATGGGTAGTTTGGAAAGTGATTTCTGTTTAACTATATATATAGAAAATTTTGAAACCCCTAAATTAGGGTAAATATTTGTCAACCCATGCTATAGCATTTGTAACACTGGGGAATGCTTTTATAAACATTTTCTTTCCGTCTTTTCTCAATAATCTTGTGTAAGTGGTTTCTGCTGAGTTATTCCCATTTTATAGAAGAGCAGTTAGGGGCAAAAGATGTTCAGATACCTCTGTGCTCACAGATGTGAGGCAAGGACCCTGATATCTGGGCACCAGCTTTCTCACATCCAGGCTAGCTGTTCCCAACTTTGTTGCATAGCTATTCATACACTGGGTGACATTCTTATGTCATGCACGCCTAATGGAAAGAAGTGCCTGGGAATCTGCTATAATTTGTTTTAACTTGTAAATTAGGGAGCCCATTCTAGAGTCACAAAGATTTTCATTTGAATCTGGGCTCTATTATCTCATAGCTGTGTGAACTTGGCAAATTAAGCCTCTCTTCAGTTTCCTGATCTGTAAAATGGAAATAATATTAGTTCTTACATTGTAGAGTTACAGTGAATATTAAATAAGATAAAAGGCAAAACTCTCATTATAGTTTCCAGCAATTCAATAAGTGTTAGTCATTATGATGAGTATTAGTATTTGTTGAGCCCACCACTACTTTGGTGACTCTTAGTGAGTATTCTTCATAATGTTCTGTGGCTGGAAAACCACTATGCGGTTTGCCCTCCCTATCCATGAGTTCTGCATCCGGGAGTTCAACCAATCATGGATGGAAAATATTTGAAGAAAATTACATGTGGCCAGACTCATGCCTGTAATCCTAGCACTCGGGAGCCTGAGGAGGGTGGTGAACTCAGGAGTTCAAGACCAGCCTGAGCAAGAGAGAGACCCCATCTCTACTAAACATACAAAAACTAGCCAGGCACCTTATGGTGGGTGCCTATAGTCCCAGCTACTTGGGAGGCTGAGTCAGGAGGATCACTTGAGCCCAGGGGTTTGAGGTTGCTGTGACCTATGATGATGCTACGGCACTCTACCCAGGATGACAGAGTGAGACTCTCTCCCGTGCCCCTCAAAAATATATACATATGTATATAGACACACACATATATATTCTGTACTGAGCCTATACAGAATTTCTTTTGTCATTCCCTAAACAATAAAGTATAATGAGTATTTACATAGTATTTATAATATATTATGTATTATAAATAATCTAGACATGATTTAAAGTCTATGTAGTCTATAGTAAAGTTTATACTATGCCAGTTTATATCAGGGATTGAGCGTCCGTGGGAGTCCTGGAACGAATCCACCACAGGTACCAAGGGATGCCTGTTGACTGCGTTTAATCATAGTGCTGCAGGCAAAATGAATAGGTATTCACGCCTCCTACTTTGTGCCCATGGGTCCAGAAGGTACCCCTTCTTGGATTTCTCTCCCACCACAAAGACATTTCTTCTGATTCTTTTATTTATGCACACACATACAACCATGTCCCTCTAGTTCTTTCCAGGTGTTCTGTGTTCAGTCTATCCCATCATTCAGTATTTTGTTACGGGTTGTGACTCTCATCATCAGTGTAGGAGTCCAGGTTTTCCTTGCCTGCTAAGAACCCTTGAACGTAGTCATTCTGAACCTTCTCCCTGCCAAAGATTTCTTACTCCTCCATGACCTCTGCCATCAGAACATGGGTATGGCAAACAAATAACTTTAACATAAGTGTACTCACAAGTTAAAGCATTAAAGCTGGCTGGGCACAGTGGCTCACACCAGTAATCCAAACACTCTGGAAGGGCAAGGTGGGAGGATCCCTTGAGCTCAGGAGTTCAAGACAAGCCTGACTGGGTATCCATAGCTCAATGGTTAGAGCACTGGCCCTGTGCACCAGAGGTGGCAGGTTCTGAACCAAACAAACAAACAAACAAAGACAAGCCAGAGTGAGAGAGAGACCTGTCTCTACCAAAAATAGAAAAATTAGCTGGGCATTGTGGTGGGCGCCTATAGTCCCAGCTACTGGGGAGACTGAGGCAGAGGATTGCTTAAGCAAATGCGTATAAAGTTGCTTTAAGCTAAGCTGATGCCAGGGCACTCTACCCAGGGCAAAACAGTGAGACTCTGTCTCAAAAAAAAAGTAGTAACCAACCCCAAAAATGGTTGAGATGCAGAATTCATTCAAGAGATTGTAAACTGTAGTTCTGTGGTGTATGTGTGGGTCAGAGTTGGGAAGATACTTAAGAACCATCAGGTCGATTAGGGCTCAATAAGCCAAAGAACACAGTGATTGGAGGAACACACAAAACGTGAATCCTGCCTCATCTCAGAGGAGGCAGACTCTGTCTGGTGACTTGTCTCACAGCCCTTCTTGCCCTTCAGAGGCCCTGGGGGCCTTAGTTCATCAGCACTTGACACCACAGGCGCCTGAGCTCCACCCCTTCAATCCTCGACTCCCTTCCACTCTCCTGTGGCCTCTTTGGCTTGTGACTTGGTTTCTTGTGTGGCCTTTCTCACCGGAGAGGATGTGCTGACTAGCAAAGATGGATTTTTCAGGCTACCTGTCAGCTGCATTTCAAATGATAAATTAATAAACTGGCATCTGGTTTATGTTCAAGTTTCTTCTAAGTTTCATCAACTTGATCCAATAGTAATAATTTACTGAGCACTCTGTACCAAACAGTGTTCTAAGCATTTGACACGAATTAACTCATTTAATTCTGTTTTGTTTTTTTTTTTGGCAACAGGGTCTCTGTTTCCCAGGCTGGATTGCAGTGGTGCCATCACAGCTCCCTGCAACCAGCTCCTGGGCTCAAGTGAACTTCCTGCCTCATCCTCCTGAGTAGCTGAAAGTACAGTGCATGCTACTATGCCCAGCTAATTTTTCTTATATTTTGTAGAGACAGGGTTTTGTTATATTTTCCAGGCTGGTCTCAAATTCCTGACCACTGGCTTGGTGCCTATAACTCAGCAGCTAGGGAACCAGTCACATACACTGAGGCTGGCAGGTTCAAATCCAGCCTGGGCTTGCTAAACAATAATGACAACTACAACAACAAAAATAGCCAGCGTTGTGGCAGGAGCCTGTAGTCCCAGCTACTTGGGAGACTGAGGCAAGAGAATCACTTAAGCCTAAGAGTATGAGGTTGCTGTGAGCTGTGACACCATAGCACTCTACCAAGGGCAACATAATGAGACTCTGTCTTAAAAAAAAAAATTCACCCAAAATGCTAGGATTATAGGTGTGAGCCATCACCCCTAGCCTGATTTAATCCTTACAATGAACCATTTTGTAAATGAGAAAATGGAGACCCCATAAAGTTAAATAAATAAATACATGCTGAAGTCCCCCCAGTTAGGAAGATTCTGAGCTGGGGCTTGAATTGAGGTCACACTGGGCCCAAAGCTTGAGCTCAGCCACTTTAGCTTACAGAGACACCTTGATCACATGCATGTTTAGGACTTGAGGCAGTGAGGGACCTGGTGCTCTGTGCTATGGTGACTTCTGACAGGCACAGGGTCCCTGAAAGTCACATCTGAGCAGCTTCCCTGGAGCATACCACTGTGTTTCAAAAAATTTTATCCATGAGTTTGATGGTTCACACCTGTAGTCCCAGAACTTTGTCAGGCTGAGGCAGGAGAAGTGCTTGAGGCCAGAAGTTTAAGACTAACCCAGGAAACATAGTGAGACCAAGCAGCACCAGTGCCTCAGGGAGTAGGGTGCCAGCCCCATATACCAAAGGTGGTGGGTTCGAACCCAGCCCCGGATAAACTGCAACAAAAAATAGCCGGGCTTTGTGGCAGGCACCTATAGTCTCAGCTAGGGAGGCTGAGGCATGACAATCATCTAAGCCCAAGAGCTGGAGGTTGCTGTGAGCTGTGACGCCACAGCACTCTACTGAGGGCAACAGAGTGAGACGCTGTCTCTTAAAAAAAAAAAAAGAAAAGAAAAAAGAAATAAAGTGAGATCCCATTGTCTACCAAATAAATAAAGAAAAATAGAGAAATTAGCCATGTGTGGTGATCTACACCTGTAATCCCAGCCACTTGGGAAGGTAAGGCAAGAGGATTGTTTGAACCCAAAAGTTTCAGGTTGCTCTGAGCTATAATGATGCCACTTCACTCCAGCCTGGGCAACAAAGAAAAACCATCTCTAAACAAAATAGTAACAAAATTTAAAAATTTATCCATGGCTCGGTGACTGTAGCTCAGTGAGTAGGGCGCTGGCCACATACATCGAAGGTGGCAGGTTAAAGTCTGGCCCGGGCCTACTAAACACTAATGACAACTGCAACCAAAAAATAACCAGGCATTGTGGCAAGCACCTGTAGTCCCAGCTACTTGGGAGACTGAGGCAAGAGAATCGCTTAAGCCCAAGAGTTTGAGGTTGCTGTGAGCTGTGTTGCTGCGGCACTCTACCGAGGGCAACATAATAAGACTCCGTCTCAAAAAAATAAAATAAAATAAAAATAAAAATTTAGCCATGAAACAAAGCCCAATTCATTAAATGATAATTATTTGTCCATAAAAATTTCATCAAAGACATAGTATAGTATGGCACCAATCACAGTTTCTGATCGGCTTTAAGTAATCACAGTTCTCAACCCAAGTTATCTGAATCTAGTCAGGAAAAGAAATGTTTCACTTAGCCTGGGCACTTTGATATCTCTTGGCCAGTCTTACAGCCTTCTCAGACCACAGGCTGGGAAGTCTGTGTCCTGGTGAATTGGAGATCACCACCTTCTACTTTATGCCTCTCTGGACACTGGCTACTTCATCTGGAACTGGATGAGTACAGAGGTATGCCAGGACTCACACGTCAACTGTGTGTGCATGAACAGGGCCAGCTAGGGAGATGAGATCTAGGACATTTGAGTGTCTGGGGAAAGAGGATTGCATCTGATTTGACATTTCCGAAGGCTTAGTAGCTGTCCCCTTTATACATGATAAAATGGGCACGCCCATCCCGCTGTCCTCTGCCTGATTTATTCAGTATTGGGATGTAAATGCCATCTAGAGACGAAGCGAAGGGTGTTCCACAGGACAGCTTCCACATGGCCTCGCCGTGGCCCCCAGTAACATCTTTTCTGGTACATTGGATTGTTTACTCATCAACCACATGCACAGGTCACTGTGCCAGGGCCAGGAGGAAAGGAACTGAGTCAGACTCTGTTCTTGTCCTCAGAAGTCTCTGCCACCACCAGGTGGGAGACAGGGGAAAACAAGTGGAGGGCCACATCTGCAGGAGCATGATGGGGTGCCAGAGTGACCCCCATCCCACCCAGTCCTGCTCTACAGGACTTGCTGACTGTAGCGCAGATGCCCTCAGCCTGCAATGCCTCAGCACCCCTCTGCTCTGACAATTCCTACACACTCTGGAATGCCTACTCAAGAAATCCTCCCAGAATCCTCCTCCCCTATACTCCCAGGACAGTTGGCACCTTCCCTATGGGACCTCCCAGCACTTTGCTCTGAAATCACCTTTTTTCCTAGTCTGTGTCTCCCACTTGACTGTAAGTCTGTAAGAGCCTGAAGGATATTTTTGTGTTTTCACATCTAAGCACAATGCCTGGCATAAACTAGCTATATAATAAATATTTGAAAAAAAAAAAAAAAAGAGGGTGCACCTGTAGCTCACTCATTAGAGCACAAGCCCCCTGTAGCAGGAGGGCAGGTTTGTACCTGGCCTGGACCTGCTAAACAAAAAAAATAAAATGAATACACTTAAATAAAAAAATAAAAATAAAAGATGTGAGACTCAGCGCCTATAGCTCAAGAGGCTAAGGTGCCAGCCACATACACCAGAGCTGGTGGGTTCGAATCCATCCCCGGCCTGCCAAACAACAATGACAACTACAACCAAAAAATAGCCGGGCGTTGTGGTGGGCAGCTGTAGTCTCAGCTACTTGGGAGGCTGAGGCATGAGACTCGCTTAAGCCCAGGAGTTGGAGGTTGCTGTGAATTGTGATGCCACAGCACTCTATCCAGGGTGACAGCTCAAGCCTCTGTCTCCAAAAAAAAAAAAAAAAATTGAGGCTTTAGGCCAAAGTAATTTCTTATAATAAATAAATAAATAATTTGCTAGGTGAATGGGAAAAAAGAATAAAAATTATTCCTTCAACCAAGCACCATGGTGCTTAAAAACCACACTATCACAACAGCATTCTCTTCATTGTGTATGAGCCACTCTTACAGAAATTCAATAATAACGCTAATAAATCAAAGGAGCTGGTGAGGGACCAACCAAAAGAGGTAGGATAATGATGAGAAAAGAGCATGAGTTTGGAAATCTAGGGCTAAAACTAGTTATTTAGTCTAAGTTTTCTGTTAGTAATATGGAAATTAAAATGTTCATACCAGGCCAGGTACAGTGGCTCATGCTTGTAGTCCCAGCACTCTGGGAGCAATCCAAGTGGATTGCTTCAGGTCAGGAGTTTGAGACCAACCTGAGCAAGAGTGAGATGTGTCTACTAAAAATAGAAAAATTGGGTGGGGCCTGTGGCTCCGTATGTAGGGCACCGGCTCCATATACCAAGGGTAGCAGGTTTGAATCTGACCTGGGACAAACTGCAACAAAAAATAGCCGGGTGTTGTGGTGGGCACCTGTGATCCCAGCTACTTGGGAAACTGAGGCAAGAGAATTGCCTAAGCCCAGGAGTTGGAGGTTGCTGTGAGCTGTGACACCACAGCACTCTATCAAGGGCGATAAAGTGAGACTCTGTCCCCCACCAAAAAAATAATAAAAATAAACATAGAAAAATTGACTGGGAGTTATGGTGAGTGCCAGTAGTGCCAGCTACTTGGGAGGCTGAAGCAAGAGGATCTCTTGAGCTTAAGAGTTTAAGGTTGCTGTGAGCTGTGATGACACCATGGAATTCTACCCAGGGTGACAGAGTGAGACTCTTATCTAAAAAAAAAAATATATATATATATATATATTCATTAAATCATAATATATATTCATAATTCATAATATATATAATCATTAAAGGGCTATAATCATTAAATTAGATAATGTATGTAAAATGGTGGTCACTAAATTATTATTATTACTGTAACCTAATTTGTATTGATTTTCACTGGCCTTTCTTTTTTTTTTTTTTTTTGTGGAGACAGAGTCTCACTTTATTGCTTTCGGTAGAGTGCCGTAGCATCACAGCTCACAGCAACCTCCAACTCCTAGGCTTAGGTGATTCTCTTGCCTCAGCCTCCCAAGTAACTGAGACTACAAGTGCCCACCACAATGCCTGGCTATTTTGGACTTTTTAAAAAATTTATTGTTGGGGATTCATTGAGGGTACAAGAAACCAGGCTTCACAGATTGCATTTGTTAGGTAAAGACCCTCTTACAATCGTGTCTTGTCCCCCAAAGGTGTGGCACGCACCAAGACCCCACCCCCCTCACTCCTTCCCTCTCTCTGCTCTTCCTTTCCCCTCCCCTCCCTATTCTTTCTCTCTCTGCTCTCCCCTTCCACCACTTTCACCGTGTCATTAATTGTCCTCATATCAAAATTGAGTACATAAGATTTATGCTTCTCCATCTTCTGATGCTTTACTAAGAATAAGGTGTTCCTCTTTCATCCAGGTTAATACAAAGGCTGTAAAGTCTCCATCTTTTTCAATGGCTGAATAGTATTCCATAGTGAACATATACCACAGCTTGTTAATCCATTCCTGGGTTGGTGGGCATTTAGACTTGTTTCCACATTTTGGTGATTGTAAATTGAGCTGCAATAAACAGTCTAGTGCAAGTGTACTTAAGATAAAAGGATTTTTCCTCTTCTGGGTAGATGCCCAGTAATGGGACTGCAGGAACAAATGGGAGGTCTACCTTGAGTTCTTTGACGGTTCTCCATACTTCCTTCCAAAAAGGGTGTATTAGTTTGCAGTCCCACCAGCAGTGTAAAAGTGTTCCCTTCTCTCTACATCCATGCCAGCATCTGTAGGCTTGAGATTTTGTGATGTGGGCCATTGTCACTGAAGTTAGATGGTATCTTAGGGTGGTTTTGATTTGCATTTCTCTAATAATTGGGGATGATGAGCATTTTTTCGTATGTTTGTTAGCCATTCATCTGTCTTCTTTAGAGAAGGTTCTATGCATGTCTCTTGCCCATTTAGATATGGGATTGTTGGCTTTTTTCATGTTGATTAATTTGAGTTCTCTATAGATCCTAGTTATCAAGCTTTTGTCTGATTCAAAATATGCAAATATCCTTTCCCATTGTGTAGGTTGTCTATTTGCTTTGGTTGTTGTCTCCTTAGCTATACAGAAGCTTTTCAGTTTAATTAAGTCCTATTTGTTTATTTTTGTTGTTGTTGCAATTGCCACAGAAGTCTTTTTCATGAAGTCTTTCCCCAGGTCGATATCTTCCAGTGTTTTTCCTATGCTTTCTTTGAGGATTTTTATGGTTTCATGCCTTAAATTTAAGTCCTTTATCCCTCTGGAATCAATTTTTGTGAGTGGAGAAAGGTGAGGGTCCAGTTTCAGTCTTTTACATGTGGATAGCCAGTTCTCCCAGCACCATTTATTGAATAGGGAGTCTCTCCCCCAAGGTATGTTCTTGTTTGGTTTATCGAAGATTAGGTGATTGTAAGATGTTAGTTTCATTTCCTGGTTTTCTTTTTGATTCCAAATGTCTATGTCCCTATTTTGTGCCAGTACCATGCCGTCTTGACCACTATAGCTTTGTAGTACAGCCTAAAATCTGGTATGGTGATGCCCCCAGCTTTGTTTTTATTACTAAGGACTGCCTTGGCTATACCGTTTTTTTTCTGGTTCCATACAAAAGGCAGAATCATTTTCTCCAAATCTTGAAAGTACGATGTTGGTATCTTAATAGAGATGGCATTGAATAGGTAGATTGCTTTGGGAAGTATAGACATTTTAACAATGTTGATTCTTCCCAGCCAAGAGCATGGTATGTTCTTCCATTTGTTAATATCTTCTGCTATTTCCTTTCTTAGGATTTCATAATTTTCTTTATAGAAGTCCTTCACCTCCTTTGTTAGGTATATTCCTAGGTATTTCATTATCTTTGAAGCTATGGTAAAGGGAGTTGTGTCCTTAATTAGCCTCTTTTCTTGACTGTTATTGGCATATACAAAGGCTACTGACTTGTGGACATTGATTTTATATCCTGAGACATTATTGTATTTTTTGATGACTTCCAGGAGTCTTGTGGTTGAGTCTTTGGGGTTCTCTAATGTAAGATCATATCATCAGCAAAGAGGGAGAGTGTGACCTCCTCTGCACCCATTTGGATGCCCTTTATTTCCTTGTCTTGCCTAATTGTATTGGCTAGCACTTCTAGCACTACGTTGAATAATAATGGTGACAGGGGACAACCTTGTCTGGTTCCAGTTCTAAAAGGAAAAGCTTTCAGTTTTACTCCATTCAGTAAAACATTAACTGTGGGTTTGTCATAGCTTCGAACAATTTCAGAAATGTGCCACATATACCTATACTCTTCAGTGTTCTAATTAGAAAAGGATGCTGGATTTTATTGAATGCTTTTTTGGCACCTATTGAGAGGATCATATGGTCTTTGTTTTTGCTTCTGTTAATACGGTGGATAACATTTGTGGACTTGCATATGTTAAACCAGACTTGCATCCCTGGGATGAAACCTACTTGATCATGATGTATGAATTTTTTGATGATAAACTGTAATCTATTGACTGGGATTTTGTTGAGAATTTTTGCATCTATATTCATGAGTGAAATTGTTCTGAAATTCTCCTTTTTAGTGGGTCTTTTCCTGATTTTGGTATCAGGGTGATGTTTGCTTCATAGAACGTGTTGGGGAAGATTCCTTCCTCCTCAATTTTTTGGAATAATTTCTGCAGTATGGGAATAAGCTCTTCCTTGAAGTTTTTTTTTTGTTTGTTTGTTTTTTGAGACAGAGCCTCAAGCTGTTACCCTGGGTAGAGTGCTGTGGCATCACAGCTCACAGCAACCTCCAACTTCTGGGCTCCAGCGAGTCTCCTGCCTCCACCTCCCAAGTAGCTGGGACTACAGGTGCCCGCCACA
>CAUYON010092912.1:0-25095 GCA_963573935.1 Arctocebus calabarensis
TGAAGGCTATGTTAACCAGTTCAATGAAAATATTTCAAATTGTATATAAAACCAGCACATTGTACCCCATGATTGCATTATTGCACACAGCTGTGATTAAAAAAAAGAATAAATTCTTTATTTTTCAAACATAGGAGACTGTTCAAAAATTAAAACTCAACAAAGCAGCTTTAGCCTAATAGTTAGAAAATATTATTTCTTTAGACTCAAGCTGAAACACAAGCTTTACATTGTCATCAGCCTTATTTGTAACTACTTAATATATAAAAAATGAAATGTGTGGGTGGAGCCTGTGGTTCAAGGAGTAGGGCGCCGGCCCCATATACCTACCAGGGGTGGTGGGTTTAAGCCCCGTCCTATCCAAAAACTGAAAAAAAAAAATGAGGTTTCTTAAGTGCATTTTGAAGACTATGCAGAATTCTGCACCAAACCCATATAGCAGCAGGCCTGTTAGAGATGGCATGTTTTATTTCACTAACTCCTGTGTATCTTCAGATATTTAGTTAGCTGGGCCAAAACTACAGAGGCCATTTTATTCTCATGGCCCATGTGGTGTAGCTTAGCAATACTATAAATCTAAAAAGGTAATACTGCCAATCACACTAAAATGGATGCATAAAAATGTATATTTTTATTTACCCAAATTAATTAAAATAGATTACATGTGTAAAAGCTGCCCAGAAGCAAATTCTTTTTAAAAAACTTGATAATTGAAAATTGTGAAATAAACATTCCCAAAACAACTTGTCAATTAATTATAGTCTGTTATGGTGTGATAGCATATTAGCTATGGTTTAAATTCATGTGTTGAACACATAAAACACGAAATTTAAGTGTTGGAAAATTAATCCCCCAATGTTGGGAGATAGGTCCTAACGGGAGCAGTGTTGGGAGATAGTCTTAATTTGGATCACAAAGGCTCTGCCCTCGTGAATGAACCTGCCATACAAAGGGCTTGTGTGAGTGGGCTCACTCTCCTTCAGTCTTTTGCCATTCTCAGGAGGATGCAGCATCCAAAGCCCATTTTAGAAGTAGGCCCTCACCAGACAACAAACCTGCCTTGATCTTGGATTTTCCAGCCTCCAAAACCATGAGAAATCAATTTCTCTTCTTTATAAATTGCCCAGTTTCAGATTTTCTGTTATAATAGCACAAAGCATGCTAAGACAACGGTCTGCCTTTCTCAGTTAGTTCTACCAATTAATTTACTTTGTTTGCCCTTACTAATTTGCTTACTCAAATATTTGGTGCATCTGTAATATACTCTTGTGTTTATTAAAAATTATCTCAAAGATACAAAGTTTCGATAAAATTCCATGTAAAAGAGGCCCTTTGAAGAGGGCCAATATTTTCTATGCTTCCAGGGAGAAAGCATAATGGAATTTGAAATCAAAGCTAAATAAAACAATAATACTAATTATCTGAGTCTGGTTTGGGTTCATCTTTTTCAAACTATCAGAGCTCCTCTCTCTACCCACTCTACCACATACACATTTACAAGACTATGCATTTACAGAATTTAAAAATCAAGAGGAGTGCAGGGAAAGAGGTGACTGGCAACATGGGGATAAATAACCAAAGGGAATGGATCCAATTTTGATTAAATGTTCCCATTAACTCCCATGAATGGGAGAGTAGAAAGGTCCAGTCTTTGATGGTTCCGGGATGAAAACTAAGCCAAAATTCCATGAACACAAAAATCTTAACAGAAGAAGTACAAGAGCCATGCTCAAATACTTTGAAAAGTGAAAGGCTTTGAATTGATCTTGGGACAATGGGAAATTACAAGTCACCTAAAAAAACAAACAAACAAACAAAAAGGATTATGATCACCATCATATACTTAGGCTTTTATTTACAGGGTCTATTTGCCCTTCGAGCATTCTATGAGTTGTATACAAACCAACACAAAGTAAAGCTTAGCACTCATTAATACCTGAACACTTAGTATGCCACTCACCCTGGTAGGCTCCGTGCAGATAGAGCAGATACAAGGATAAATTGGGAGTCTGTGCTGAAGATGACTGGCAGATAAACAATATAACAATATCACACAACATGATATTTGCTATACAATGAAAAATGATAGAATGAAAGAAAGAAACATTAACTCTGGGGAGAAAAGACGATGTCTTTTAAGTGAGCTGAGTTGTTCAAGAATGAGGATGGATTAAAGAGGCAAATAAAAATTATCACCCTGGGGTCATCCCTTGAGTGAAGAGTAGAAGAATCTTAATGGCCACAGGAAATGAGGAACCCTGTCTTTATGTTCTTGTCAAGAGCAAATGCAATGCTGAGAAATGGTGGTGACAAACAGATTTATGGACATGAGAGCAGAATGACGGCCTGGGATTTGGACGACAGGGTTATGGACTGTGAGGTCAGGCCGTGCAAGTCCAGACAAAGGTGAGGATGGCAGTCTTCTTTAGCTTTCGGTGACATCGCATTGGTGATTTTAGGTTAGAATATGGAGAGCTTCCTCAGCACCAAGTCTGTGGCATCAATGAAACATTTAAGATGAATATACCACAAGCAGATTTTTGTAACAATTACATAAGCTATTAAAGAAGGAAAAGGCTCGGCACCTGTGCTCAGTGGTTAGGGCGTCGGCCACATACACCAGGGCTGGCAGGTTTGAACCCATCCAGGCCCTGCTAAACAACAATGACAACTGCAACCCAGTAATTTCACTTGTACAAGAGCACTTAGTGTTTACAGCAATATTGTTTATGATAATAAAACATTTGAAACATAGGACAAATGAGAAATGTTCAAATAAAGTATAGCTATCCATCTAGGCAAACATTGTCTTACCTTAAAGACATTATTAAAAATACGAGAAACTGTCCATAATGTGAAGAGAATAAAAGTTTATAAACTTTATACTACTTTTGTTCATGTAATATCAAAGAAAAAAAGGCCAGAAAGCAAGAGCCCAGTGGTTAATGGTGATTCTTTCTAGCCAATGCAATTATGAGTGAATTTTGTTTTTATTTATTTTCTCTATTCTTATCATCATTTTCTAATTTTTCTGCAATTACCTTTATTTACTTTATAATCAGATAAGTGCTTTAAAATTTTACTTAATTGAATAATTAGGAAAATACACACGAGTTGCTCAAAACCCTACATGCAAAGTAACTCCTGGAATTCTAGAAACAAAAGTTCATTTTCTGTGATTTTGCAGTAGATTTTACTATTGACTCAGGCATGGTATGAGCAATTAGGATGAAGATCTTTCTATTCTTCTCTCATGCTTAGGAATGTCAGTGTATTTGTGGTGATTGACAATAATGATGTTGATGATTGCCCACCTAATGTCTCTAAACTATGGGGGAACCATTACAATCAGACCAAGCAGCACAAATTCCATGCACAAACCTAACTTTAGCTTTTTAAAATGTTTCAATTTACTAGTCTATAAAAAGTCTTGCAAAATTCAAGAGGTGACCTCAGAACACCCATAGGTCCCTAACTGGCAGACAGAACTGCCTCAGTAGTTTTGGGAATGCCAAAGGGAGTTCTTAGAGTAATTTGACAAAGGAAACCTTGAATGTGGCACGTAAGGTAGGACTTGTGCAAGAAAGGAAATTAGAACAACGAAGATAGAAAACTCAAAGAAGGAACAAGAGGAGTTCAGAAAGAAAAGAGTATTTTATATAAAATACAGATGACATAACATAACAAAATCCGTATCAGAGGAACCAAATTGAAAAGTCAGACCCAGAAATGAAAATGATAGACACCAAGGGCCAGGGAACTCCAGATCCCCTTAAATGTAAATATGAACCAGGAGTGACATTTTTTTTAGAAATTGACAAAAATTGGAATGAATTTCTTGTGTTCAGTTTTTTCCATTAGCTTTAAAATACTTTATCCAAAATGAAATTGACAGCACTTGCCAACTTTTAATGGTATTCTCTAAACTGAGAATGATGATCAAAGTTGGCTTTCTCCTGGTAGCTGGAAGCCAAAGCAGGTTGGGAGAATGACACAAAAAACTAAAAGCCTCCAGGCAGAAGAGGTATTCCGGCTCTTTCCCAGAGAGGAGGTCAGACATCTGGCAGCCACAGCTGGCCCGGAGCAAGACAGCAGAGAAGGCATGTGCAGAAAGGGGTGGGGGGGAACCTCCCAAGGAGAAGGGCACCCAAATGGGGCAGAGATGAGTATCTGGACAGATTGGTTTATGGCTCTAAGAGAGCTCCCAGGTAACAGCAGTGGCAGCATGGTAGTCACAAAAAGAACAGGGTCACAGACTTGAAATGGAAAAGAGCTTCTCTAGTCGAGAAACCTCATTTAAAGCCCTAATATCTGACTAAACTGATGGTCTTGTCTTAAGCAAAATATGTATTGATTTCTCCTTCCCTATGCTTATGACTTTTTCAAAAAAATGCATAAAAACATTTGAATCCATTTTCTAAGTAATTTAATAATTTTTATAAATTTTAATGACTTTAAAATCCTAAGTTTTGGTAATTTTACTGTCATCTGAGGACACTTCCCATTGTCTCTCCTCTCCTCGCAAGGTCCTCCTACCACTTACCCCCAGACCCCACACGCTCATCTGGCCATATCATTACCAGCCCAGATACCTTCCCACAATCTCTGTCTGCAGCTCTGCTTCCTGAATCAGAGACTGCATTCCTTTCTCCAGGATCACCAGCAGTGTGTCCATCCACCTTCCCATTGCCCTTCCTCACGTCTCTGTTCAGAGCTCAGCATCTATCTAGATCTAGAACTTGTCCTTGAAACACACCCCTCCTCCACCACCACCACCCCCACCACCCCCCACCACCACCACCCACCCCCCGCATGTGTGGGTCGCCTCCTGCCCTGACATGCCTTGTCCTCCTCCCCGGGAAAGGGGCGCTGTGGCATGCGCCTTTCAAGATGGTGGCGTTTGTTCGCCCTGCTTCCAGTCCTTGGCTGAAGAACACTCACAACTCAGTTGCTCTCTGAGAATTGACAAAAGTCAGCTGTCCCTTCCAAAGTTACACTCCATCTCTAGAGGCAGCCAGCAGGCAATGACAAAAGCCTGGCCCCCTTGCCTTGATCCCAGACAACTCTGAAGGCCCTCCCAGCTCCAGAATCTGGTCAGAGCACCTCAGGCCTTGGTTGCAACTGCCTGACAGCTCTGGCTCTCCACGTCCCATTCCACTGCCGTAGCTCCTTTATGAGTGAGTGTTCTTCCCAGGAGCATTCTGGAATAAACCTCCTGCTTGTAAATCTCCTTCTCAGAGTCTCCTTCCAGGGAACCCAAACAAGGAGGGTGGATGAAGTTTTCAGGGAATAGTTAACAGGGTTGGTACAGATGAAAACAGGAGACTCGTAAATTCTTTAGCATTGAGTCTAAATATAAGTGAATTCAATTTAAAAAATTAACATTCATAACAGCTAGGCTTTTTACTTTGTTTCTATCCAGCTGTATTTAAAAAAATCATTAAATCCAAGAGATATTTACTGAGTATCTTCTAGGTGTGAGATAATATACTAAGCATAGCACAAGACCAAAATAACCAGGTAATCACAGAAGAGCACAAACTTTCAGCAAATTAATTTGGTTACATAGTGCTGATTGATTTGAAAATTAAATGTACTGAATCAACACATTCATCTGGAATCTAGTAAACAAAGCCACAGCAATGTAATTGGCACACAGTTGTCCACATAAGATTAAATTTAATCACACAAGAATAAAACTGTCTTACAGGTATTTCTTTTAATCCACAAACCCATGTAAATATATCAAACATCTATAAAAGAGAAAGTTCCCTCTCTGCACTCCCTTCTACCTCCCACCAAATCTGTCTTTTGTTATATTTTATACTGTTCCATGCTTTACTTCCTAATTCATAAATAAAAATTCCTACTACATTAATGTTAAAATTTTGGAACTTGATTTTAGAGTCAGATTTTAAGATTGAATTTTTTAAAGAGGAAGTTGCATTCTCATAAAAGTTCTGGTATTTATTAACAGCCATTTGAGTGAGCTGGCAACTTCCAGTGAATCAACTTAATAGACAATATCATTGCAGTGTCTAATGCGAAATGTCTACTTCAATAAATCTGTTTTCTCAATGCCTACCATTTCTGATTTCCCTGATGGAAGATGTTCTGTATTTGTTCAGCATTCAATTAAACAGAATTTCCTAAGGATTTGCTATGTCCAAGTCCATGGAGCACCAAGAATGTCAAAGAACTGGAAACTAGAAACTTAAATATTAAGTGGCAGGAACAGACCCTTGTCTTCAGACTATGCTAAGACCCACCCAATGTCACTAGCCTCAGAAAAGTAGCTCACGAAAAACACAGGCAGATGTAACCACATTTTTCATGTATTCACCAACTGATTTCAGGAGAGAATATTTTAAACCTTTGTGCCCTAGAGGGACCATTTTAGAGGAGGCCTGCCAATCTTTGTCAATTGCAGAGTAAACAGATCTTCCTTATTTGTTCCTGTTCTGAGTGTTCACATTCATTCTAGTTTCTAACCTAAGGTTAAAGAGAAAAGAAAAATTTGAAGTGAGATTAAAGATGGAAGGTAATGGGGCCAGGTCACAATTCATTCACAATTCAGTTCATGCTAAGTCAGAAAACAAATTTCAATACATTTTGGTAAATTGAAAAAAAAATTTTTTTGGTAAATTGAAATCTGATCACAATGAAATTGAATGGGAAATCAATAACAATAAGATGTTTTTAGTGAAGATATCTAAAAATCAAGCACTTAGAAATTAAGCACGCATTTCTAGACACACATAGGTTTTTTTAAAAGAAGATGAAATCTTTAGGGAACTAGAAAACATTTCAAACTGAATGATAACAAAAACTCAGTGTGTCAAAATTGGTAAGAGATAGTCTACACAATCCTTGGAGAGAAATTTATTCTTTTTTTTGGAGACAGAGTCTCACTATGTTGCCCTGGGTAGAGTGCTGTGCCATCACCATAGCTCACAGCAACCTTAAATTCTTAAGCTCAAGAAATATCCTCTTGCCTCAGCCTCCCTAGTAGCTGGGACTATAGGTGCCTATCCGCTCACCACCACCACCACCCCAGAAATCCAACTAGTTTTTCTATTTTTTAGTACAGACAGGGTCTCACTGTTACTCCAGATGGTCTTGAACTCCTGAGCTCAGGCAATCAACCAGCCTGGGCCTCCAAGAGTGTTGGGTTTATTGGCATGAGCCACCACGCCCTGTCAGAGAGAAATTCATTCTTTTAAATGCCTATATTTAAAAAAGAGAAAAGATTTAAAATCAGTAATATAAATTTTTCACCTTGAGAAGCTAGAATAAGAAGAGAAAATTAAATCCTCAGGAAAGGAAAGCAAATACTGTTAAGTATAGATAAGAACAAAAATCAAAGAAATAAAAAAAACAAATAATATGGAAAATCAACAAAGCCAGATGTTGGTTCTTTGAAAAGCTTACTTTAAAAAAAAAAAAAGAAAAGGCTTCACATATGGGTGTGTAGCTATATTTATATATACACACATTCTACTTGTGTACCTTGTTAGGAAAATAAATAAATTGCTTCAGGAAGATTAGAAGCCTCTAATATTTATTTCGTTAAAAAGCAGGAAAAGATCACATTTCTCAGGCAATAGACAGTTCATAAGTCTAGTCAGAAGAGAAGCCCTAAACCGTAGTTTAAATTGAAACACACACACATAGGAAATGGAGCACATGACATAAGGGAGTTTTCTGAAAATATTGCTACTTTTGTTAGAAAAAATAAGATCCAGAGTTGCTTTTACAAAAGAGGGGATTGATATTCATTGCTGTGTTTCTCCATTATATCTTTGCAATGGAGTTGTTTAAAATCACTTTGCAGCTATAGCTCAGACACGTTCCTCTCCTTCCTATTATGGACCTCACACTGTGCACTATTTTTTTAGTCCAAAAGCTCTGCAAAACTAGAAAAGCTTCCAAACTTCTGTTAATGACATACTTGTTATTAATATAAATAATATCAATAATATGTTCAATTTTTTTTAATTGGAAATGTTTAAGCCCCTAGAATTCAGCCTAATGAGATGCTCATATTCATTACAGAGATCATGGTACTCACAGGGGCTTTCCAAAAATCTAGCTAATTGCAGGCTTGTGGCATTCAGCTCCATGGAAGGTCATTGCCGTCACAGTAACTGGCTGGGTGCCCTAGGCAGGCAGATTCTCCTGGAATGTGAGCAGAAAGACAGACAGGGGGAAAATAGAAATTTCAGGAAGTTAGCCACAGTTTTCAAGAATGATGAGAGAACAGGTCTCCCAGAAACCTGGGCCCTACTTTGCTCCTTTTGTGTCAGTTCTAAAACACAGTGCATGTAATATAGTACAAAAGAAGGCAGGAGAGAAGTGGAACACCCAGGCTCAGAGCAACTCAAGATCAAGCTTCAAGTCAAAGGTAAGCCTAGAGTTGTCCTTAAGATGGACTTCATATGGGCAAGAACATTCAGGTCCTGGCCAATAGCTCCAACTACAAGACTGGGAAGTGCTCAGCTGGATGGTTTTGAGGTCTGGCCAGCTTGCATAAGCTAAGGAAAACAGCAAATTTACTTAAAGCTTTACATAACAAATCTGATTTACATTTATTTATCCAATCAAGAAACATTTATTGAGGGTCTACATGGACCAGCCCCTGAGCTGGACAAGCTTTCATGATGTTTGCATTCTCCTGGCAGATAACAAAAACAGAAAAGAGATTAAAGGAATAATTTCAGGACACAATATTGCTTTAAGGGATATAAAACAGGAAAATGTGGTAGGGTGTGACTTGGATAGGAGATCAAACCAGTACACTCACGAAGGGCCCTAATTTGGAGATGAATGCTCTATGGTAGTCATATTGAAATTCTCAATAATTTTATCTTTGAATTTGTGATATGCAAATGGAATCTGATGGGACAATAGTAGAGCCTACAGGTCTAACTTTGCCCCAGAAGTATCCCATGCCCAAGGAAGCCTGACATTAAATAGCAAATTTGAAATGCCATAACAGGCAAGAGAGACTGCAAAAGAAAAGAACAAACTTCCTGGAGCAGCACCTATAGCTCAGAGAGTAGAACACCGGCCCCATATACCAAGGGTAGCAGGTTCAAACCCGGCCCCGGCCAAACTACAACAAAAAGTAGCCGGGCGTTATGGAGGGTGCCTATAGTCCCAGCTACTTGGGAGGCTGAGGCAAGGGAATCACCTAAGCCCAAGAGCTGGAGGTTGCTGTGAACTGTGTGACGCCATGGCACTCTACTGAGGGTGACAAAGTGAAACTCTGTCTCTACAAAAAAAAAATACATAAAATAAAAATAAAAAGACGACATCCATATCCATTTTGCACTGGCCCACACAAATTACATGGCAGGTCCTGCTCTGAGAAGGTGGATTTGAAGTAAGAAGCAAGAACATTCTAGGCAGAGAGAATTGCAAGTGCAAAGGCCCCAGTTGGAACAAGCTTGGTAGGATCACGGAACAGGAAGAAGAGACGGGTGGGAACCCCATGAGTAGGATCCCTCCTGGAACAAAGTACAGGAAGGAGAGAGCAGATTCCAGGAGCTGAAGGGGGGAGAAGCCCTAGGGAGCCCAGGATGAGCTGTAAGTACATGGTGATCTGGGTGTTGGTGCCCGGGAGGAAACCAGAGACACAGGCCTCAAAGGAAAAGGAAATAGGAAGGGGTAGGCGGCACAAAGCTACTAAGAACTTGGCCCACTTCACTTCTCAACTTTGCCTTCCAAGTTCTGGAAGCCTTCAAACCCCCAAATGCCTGAGATCTACCACCTTCTGGTTCAGCTCCTGAGGCTGGGAATTTCTCGTTCTAGTCCCAAGTCTGCCTTGAGCTATGATTGTCTCCCGTCTTCCCATTTGTCACTTGTAAGGCACATTAAATGGTGTGTGCTGTGTTCTGTCAGTTAGGATTCGCATTCCATGTGCAGGTTACCCCACATCTCCGTTCCAGGCTCACAGCCCCGCTTTCCTGTTTCAACAGGCCAATCTCCACCTTGTCCTGGGCTGGTTTCTGTGCCATGACTTCTCCCCCTGCCACACCTAACCAACTCTGCTGCCCTCTCAAGACTTAGCCTAAATGTCTCTTTCTCTTTCTCAGAGCCCTTGCCCAAGGCCTCGCTCAGGTTTCTCTGTCATTGGTCCATTTGTTTGAAGCAAAACTCCGTTTCTGCGAGTGCTCTTTTGATCAGTATGTATCTCTTTAAGTGGACAGTGAGGTCCTTGAGGGCAAGGGCTGGGTCTCTTTTGCCTACAGAGGTGTCTCGAGCACCTGACCAGGGCATAGCCCCATGCAAGATCTTAAGTCGGGCAGGGCTGGGGGAGCACAGGCTCGAGAGGAGCAAGCCCAGCCAGAGAAGCTGGATCTTTGGAAATTCAAGGAATGGACTGAGGAAAGAAGAGGCTCTGCCTAAGTGTAGAATTTTCACCAAGTGTGAAGACAGAGAGGAGGGAAGAAATGACCCGGAGACGGCCTTGCCTATGGAGGGCAGGATCCTGGAGTGTGAGTGCTGGCCTGCTGGCTGGGCAGCCCCTCCTCCCACCCCTTGCCACAGCTGCACTCCCATCCTTGCAATCCCCTCAGCAGGCTTCCTGGTATTGTCCCATTGACCTCATCAAAATAGTGCGTGAAAGTCTCTCTTCTGAACATCAGAGGAAAAGCTAATGCCCTGGGCTTGTCTGAGGAAGACTCATAGGAAAGCAGCCTTTAAATATTAAATATCGCATTACTCTGATAAGAGAGGATATGAAGAAGAAAATAACACTGTAGTAGGCAGCTTCTACGGTGGACTTCATAATCCCCACCCTGAGTCTCCACATTCCCCTCCCCTTGAATGCTACTTCTAAACAATAGAATAAGACAGAAAGGATGAGCCTGACATGACAAGCCTAATCTTAGGCTACCAAAAGACCATAGCTTCTGCTCTAAGCACCTTCTTCCTGTGTGTCTTGCCCTGTTCATGCTGGGGGAAACCAGCTGCCCTGTCAGAAGGCAGCAGCTCCGTGGAGAGGCCAGCAGCCACAGGAACAAGCTTAGAATCAGATTGAGGCCTCAAAGCTGAGCCTTCAGGTGAGACCACAGACCCAAACAACAGCTTGGTAGCAACCTCTTGAAGACTTTGAACCAGAGGCAACTAGCTAAGTCAAAGTCAAACCCAGACTTGTGACACACAGAAATCCTGGGACAAGAAATATTGGTTGGGCTCGGCGCCTGTGGCTCAACGGGCTAAGGCGCCAGCCATGTACACCTGAGCTGGCGGGTTCGAATCCAGCCCGCCAAACTAAACAACAATGACAGCTGGCGGGTTCGAATCCAGGCCTGCCAAACTAAACAACAATGATGGCTGTAACCAAAAAATGGCCGGGCGTTGTGGCAGACGCCTGTAGTCCCAGCTACTTGGGAGGCAGAGGCAGGAGACTCGCTTGAGCCCAGGAATTGGAGGTTGCTGTGAGCTGTGATGCCATGGCACTCTACCCAGGGTGACAGCTTGAGGCTGTCTAAAAAAAAAGAAAAAAAGAAATGTTGGTTGTATTAAGCCATTAAATTCTGTGATATTTTTTTCCCCTAAACTAGATAACATAGACTTTATGGGCCATTTCTTAACTCTGCACCTGTGCTGAGATTTGACCTTTAAGCACCCACAATATGCCAGACACATTGGCACATGAAGTAGCTGGAATTCCTTTCAAGTGGGGCTCAATAAATGACAAAAACAAGCAAACAAAAATTCTTGCTGGTTTTGTTGAGCAACTTTTAGAAATCTATAATCATTCCCAGTATCTCTTTCCTTAAAAAGAAATTCATGTAAGAAAAAGGAATTTGGTGGTGGGGGGGTGTTATTCCTTTTCTAAGAATATATTGAAGCATGTGTCCACAATATGTATACTATGTCAACTTGGCCAATTCTTTCTCAACCCATATTCACAAATTGTGAATAATCCATTACACATATGGCCTTCGAAGAGCTTTCTTTTTTTCTTTTTTCTTTCCTTCTTCATTCCTTTTTTCTTTAATAGTATAGGTGAAATATGAATAGCCTCTTGTCCATTGAATAAAATGTCCCTAGATTTTGGCAGTCTTCAACTTATCTTTTTAACCTGCACTCCGTATGCATATGTAGAGAAAATGTTTCATACAAGCAAGAAAACTTATCCCAAATTATATTAACTTAATACTAGCCAAGCTCAGCTGTTTATTAACTAAGTACCTTAGAATAGTACTTTTCAAACATTATTTTACCATTCACTTGGGGACCTGGTTAAAATGTAGGCTCTGACTCAGTAGACCACAGGAGCAAGTTTAGAATCAGATTAAGCCCCCAAAGATTGAGAAATCTTTGGGAAATGCCTGAGATTATGCTTTTTTTGTTTGTTTGTTTTGTTTTGTTTTGAAACAGACTCTCAAGCTCTTGCCCTGGGTAGAGTGCCGTGGGGTCACAGTTCACAGAAACCTCAAACCTTGAGCTTAAGCGATTCTCTTGCCTCAGCCTCCCCAGTAGCTGAGACTGAAGGAGCCCACCATAATGCCCCACTTTTTTTTTTCTTTTATTGCAGTAGTCATTATTTTAGCTGGTCTGGGCTGGGTTTGAACCCCCCAGCCTCGGTGTGTGTGGCTAGCACCCTACTCACTGAGCTACGGGCACCGCCAGATTGTACATTTCTAACAAGCTTTGATACTTTGAGGAACAAGGCCTTTGATGGAATTTCTCTTATTTCTGGGCCTGAGTGTCTGCAATTACATAGTGAAGGGGCCGGATTCATTGATCTCTTAAATTCTATAATCTTGTGATCTTCCCTTCACATCTGCCTTTCTTCCTCCTTCCCTGAATTTCCCATTGCAGTGTCAGTCTATGGCACCACACCCATACCATCTTCCTGTAAAAATGTTCAAGTTTCCTGCCCCAGTCTTTCCCCCAGCAACACCCCCTTCGGAGTTGCATGCAGGTGCCCTCAGCGCTGCATACAGAATGCTTATCTCTCCACCACGACTCCAGCCCCTACTCCAGGGGCTCCCTTATGACCTGCTTGCTGTTCTTCCAGACCAGTCATCAATGCCCAGGGCCTTTGACCAGGCAAATGTAACCACTTTCTTTCTCTACTTAAACCCTTTGATAACTCTTTAAGGCAGCCTGCAATGTAACTCTTTCCATTTCTTACAAAACACAAGGTCTTTCCATCCTTAAAAGCCTTTGCATGGGCAATCTGCTTGGCCTCAAAATGTTGTTCCTCAAAATAAGGTGTCTTGCCTTAGAGAAGCCTTGCCTATCCCCAGTCTGGGTTAGGTATCTTCTTGTACAGTCTCTCTCCAGGCAGTTTTGCTCCTTCATAGCACTAATTTCAATTAATTAATTGAATTTCATGTAAGGGTCTGGTTTATGCATGGGCTGACATCGATGTCAGTTCTTGGGCATTAGTGTACCCTCACTGTTCAGACACATTTGGGCACAATCAAGGTCCTGTCAATGAATACACACTTTCCCACCCACATTCGGAATTTCAATAGATTCCTCTACATTGTATCTATAAAGTTTTAATGGAAACTAAGGTCTTATTAGAATATTTAATATTGGCCTTGCATAAGTTTTCTTACAATTATTATAGCCGTTTCCTTGCTGGGAAGGCTGTGCATGCTGTGGCTAAGTGTGATAATAATTAGTGGATGGATGCAGGGGGGTTGTATGGCTTGTGTATTGAAGTTCCAAGTAATTGACATTGGAATTCTAAATATTGACACATACAACACATAGAGAACACGTGGCTTCCAGGCCTCCTCCCTCAGAACTTTAATTTACTTCTGCATTTTTCAAAACAATGAATTTAAAAAATAAATTTTCATCTATCAAAACCTAGACCAGTCCCAGGAACACACAAAATGTGTGTGAATGAAGTGTGAATGAAGGGGTGGGAGCCCTACCACCATAATGCCTTCCTGGTTACTTGAATTCTATCAGAAGAAATGTGTTTCTGTAGAGCTAGAATATCTCTATTAAAATACAAAGGCCATTTGGATAGCTGAGCCATTCAAGATTGGAGAAACAGCATGTTTTCAAATCAGGGAATGTGTGTAGGTATAGAAAAAACAGGGACATTTTCCTTCTGACTAAGCTAAACTCTGATGAGGCAATTTCTAGAAACTTCCTTAAAAGACAACTGATAATCAAGCACATGGTCATATCAATAGATGTAGAAAAAGCATTTTAAAAAAATCTAACACCCATCCATGATTTTAGAAAAACAACATCTCTCAGTAAATGAGAAATAGCAGGAAACCTCCTCAATTTGATAAAGAATATCTACAAAAAGCCTACAGTGTGTATCACACTTAAGGGTGAGAAATTAGAAGCTTTCCCACTAAGATCACAAACAAGACAAGACTATTTCTCACTATTACCTTTTGGCATTGTACTATAAGTCCAGGCTAATGCAAGAAGACAAGAAAAGGAAACAAACAATCCAATAGATTTTTGACTTTACAGTTAGGGAAGGAAGAAATAAAGCTGTCTTTGTTTGCATAGGACATGATCATCTTTGTAAAGAATCTGAATGTATTGACAAGAAAGAAAGACTGTCCTGGAACTAAAAAGTGATTAGAGCAAGGTTGCAGGATACAAGGTTAATATACCAAAGTCATTATTTTCCTGTATACCAGCAATAAATAAGTGGAATTTAACATTAAAAACACAATCCATTTACATTAATGCCCCTAAAAGTGAAATACATCGGTATAAATCTAACATATATGCACAAAATCTATGTGGAAAACTACAAAACACTGATAAAATAAATTAAAGAACTAAATGAATGGAGAGATATTCAATGTTCATGGATAGGAAGATTCAAGATTATCTAGATGTGAGTTCTTCCCAACTTGATCAATGGATCCAGTGCAATCCCAGTCAAAACCCTAACAAGTAATTTTGTGGATATCAACAAATCATATGCTTCTAAAATTTATAAGGAGAAGAAAAAGACCCAGAATAGCTAATATAATATTAAAGGATAAGACTGACATTATCCAATTTCAAGCTTGCAAACTTTACTTATTAAGCTACAGTAATAAAAACTGTGATATTGGCAAAAGAATAGACAAATAGATCAATGGAATGGAATAGATAGCCCAGAAATAGACACACAAAAATACAGCCAACTGATCTTTAACAAAGAAGCAAAGGCAATACAACAGGATAAAAGGCAGCTTTTTCAACAAATGGTGCTTGAACCTCTTACAAAAAAAAAAGAATCTAGACATAGACCTCATACCCTCCACAAAAAAAATTTACTCTAAATAGATCGAAAACTTAAATGTAAAGCACAAAACTATAAAACTTTTAAAAGATAACATAGGAAAAAATCTATATGACCTTAGTTTTAGCAATGACTTTTCAGCTTCAACAACCAAGCACAGTCTCTGAAAGAAATAATTGATAGCTGGACTTAATTAAAGTTAAAAGTGTTTGCTGTGAAAATAAAAAGTGTCAAGAGAAGAAAAGACAAGCCCAAGAATGAGAAAAAAAATTTTTGCAAATGATGTATCTGATAAAGGACTGTTATCCAAAATATACACAGAATTCTTAAAACTCAACAATAAGAAAAGAAAACTTAAAAAAGAACCAAAAACCTTAACAGATACTCCATCAAAGAACAAACACAGATGAAAAAGAAGCAAATGAAATGATGCTGCACATCCTGTGTCATGAGGGAAATGCAAATGAAAACAACCACGAGAAATCACTACATACCTAATTAGAATGACCAAAATCCAGAACACTGATAATACTAAATGCTGATAAAGATGTGTAGCAACAGAACTCTCATTCATTCCTGGTGGGAATGCAAAATGACACAGCCATGTTGGAGGAAAGTTTGGCAAGTTCTCATAAAAGTAAGCATACTCTTACCATATAATCCATATATTGTACTCCTTTATATTTACCCAAAGGAGTTGAAAACTTACTTCCATACAAAAACTTGCACATGAACATTTAGAGCATCTTCATTTATAACTTTCCAAACTTAGCAGCAACCAAGATGTTCTTTGGTAGTGGAATGGATTAAAACATTAAAAATAAATTATAAAACCGGACATTGGTATATCTATATATCCAGACAATGGAATTATCATTCAGAGCTAAAAAGAGAAATGAGCTATCAAACCATAACATGAACAGGAAGGAAACTTAAATGTAAATTACAAAGTGGAAAATAAAATCTGAAAAGGCTACATACTGTTTCATTCCAACTGTATGACATTCTGGGAAAGGCAAAACTATGGAGACAGTAAAAGGATCAGTGATTACCAGGGATTCAGGAGGAAGGAGGGATGAACAGGTAGAACACAATGGATTTTTAAGACAGTGAAACTACTCTGTTTGGTGCTATAATTGTAGATCCAGGTCATTATAGATTTGTCAAAACCCATAGATTGTACAATACCAAGAGTAAGCCCTCATATAGACTATGGACTCTGATAAATAATGATGTGTCGATGTAGGTTCATTGATTGTAACAAATCAGCCACTCTATGGGAGACTCTGATAATGAGGAAGACTGTGAATAAATGGGTCCAGGGGAACTCCTTTTACCTTCCGTTAAATTTTGCTATGAGCCTAAAACTTCTCTAGTAAACAAAGTCTATTTTTTTTTAAATAAGGTAACTGACAAACGTTCTTACCACCTCTTTTTTCCTCTCTACTTTACTTCCTATTGCCTGCAGTTTTCCTGAGATGACTGAGGACTGAAGACCAGGCGTGGCAGTGGAAACTATGCATATTGGATGAATGAGAGAGAAGGCGAAAGACTTGCATTCCAGCCCTGGACACTGACCCTGGATTTCTACAGGAAAGAGAACCAGAAATCCACTTTGCTTAAGCCACAGTGGTTGCATGTCTATTGCTTATAAACCTAAACCTAACTAATACCAACAGTAAAGATTTTTGAAAAGCAATTTATCATCCTACCTGGCACACCTCTGCAGAAAAATGAGTTGTCAAAACAATTGAAATTATGTAATTTGTAATTATATAAAAATTGGTATTGACTAGAATAATTGCTTTTATCATATTAATGGGCCTAGAAAAATAGTTCAATTCAAAGACTATTGTTTAAAGTATACTATTTTCTAGGGGCAGTGCCTGTGGCTCAAGGAGTAGGGTGCCGGCCCCATATACTGGAGGTGGCGGGTTCGAACCTGGCCCTGGTCAAAAACTGCAAAACAAACAAACAAATATATATATATGTATGTATATATATATATACTGTTTTCTAAAAATATAAGTAATACATACCTTTATAGCATATACAAATAAAAACTGAAAACTTCTGTAAATTGATTATCTAAATGCTAAAACAATAAAATAAGGAGAACTATTCATGTGCTTTGATCAGTTTCTTAGCTATATCTATCTCCAAATGCATGGTTCTTATTTTTTTTCTGAAAAATGTACTTTCTTCAAATTGGCCTTATTATTATCCTTTTATCTTTTTTTTGTAGAATTAACAGAAATCTTCTTCAAAGTTACCTTTTTTCTGTCTTTTCTTTTTTTTTTTTTCCCTGATACAGGGTCTTGCTCTATCGCTGAGGCTGGAGTGCAGGGTCCTGATCGTATCTTATCGTAACCCTGAACTCCTAGGGCTCCAGTAATCCTCCCTGACTAGCTGGGACAACAGGCGAGTCCCACCATGCCCAGCTAATTCTTTTTTATTTTTTGTAGAGATGAGGGCTTGCTATGTTGCTCAGGTTGGTTCTTAAACTCCTGGTCTCAAGTAGTCCTCCCAAACCACTGGGATTACAGATATGAGCCACTATCCCTGACCCAAAGTCACTTTTTTTTTTTGAGACAGAGCCTCAAGCTGTCACCCTGGATAGAGTACTGTGGCATCACAACTCACAGCAACCTCCAATTCCTAGGCTCAAGCTAGTCTCCTGCCTCTGCCTCCCAAGTAGGATTACAGACACCCACCACAACGCCCAGCCATTTTTTGGTTGCAGCTGTCATTGTTGTTTGGAGGACCTGGGCTGGATTCGAACCCGCCAGCTCAGGTGTACATGGCTGGCGCCTTAGCCCATTGAGCCACAAGTGCCGAGCCCCAAAGTCACTTTTTATAGTTAACACATTTCAAATAATTGACTCATTTTAAAAATTGTCTCAATAGACCATAATATCTTTAGTTGAGAAAAAGTTTTCTCTACAGGTATAGCAGTACACAAATGCTGCTATGTAGAAAAGATCCTCAATTCTACTTTTTCTAACTGTAAATATTTTGACCCAAACTTAGAGTTTTTGTCTTTTTAACCTCAACTCAAAGTACTGTTTACAAGGCCAAACTTGTCAAACTGACCAAATGTAGATACAGCAGAATGTAGGCTTTTTAAAAATATCCAGAGTAAAAATTTATGCCTGTGGCTCAGTGAGTAGGGCACCAGCCCCATATACTGAGGGTGGTGGGTTCAAATCTAGCCCTGGCTGAACTGCAACAAAAAAAAAATAGCCAGGTGTTGTGGCAGGCACCTGTGGTCCCAGCTACTAGGGAGGCTGAGGCAAGAGAATCGCCTAAGCCCAGGAACTGGAGGTTGCTGTGAGCTGTGTGACGCCACGGCACTCTACAGAGGGCGATAAAGTGGAACTCTGTCTCTACAAAAAAAAAAAAAAGTTTATGTAATTAAAAATAGAAACTTCTTCAAAATATTTTTCCCACAACTCAAGATTTTTGAAACAAAAGTAAATAATTTTAAAATTAAGTTTTGTACCTATTTGAGTCCTCATCTAATTTATTCAATTCCTTGCTCTTGTAGGTTTAAGTTATAGCGTCTCTGTTTTAACTTTTTCAATACAAGTAATTTGCAATGCTACTTATAATTTCAATACACAAAATAGCTAAGCCTTCTTATTTGCACTCTTTAAATTCTTTGATTGCAGATTTCCAACAGATTTTGAACAAGATGCAATCAAAGTTTAGAAGACTCATTGACAAAAATACTCAACTGCCACTTTAAAACACTCATGTTTACTTGCAGAGTAGCTCTACAAATCTCAACCATGTCTAAAATCCAAGTAATGGTAGGTACCCAAGGAATAATGTTCATACCGCCATACTTACTTTTTTTAATTCAATATCAACTTTATAAAACATTGTTGTAGTTCATTTTAATTATATATGTATTTCTAATTGGAAGTTTTAAATTCTAAACCTTTTCTTTTGATTGGTATAATATTGTAATTTATTTGAACGTTAATTGTATGTGTACTACAATGAATCTTAGAACTTTGTTCTTCCAGGCGGCGCCTATGGCTCATCAAGTAGGGTGCCAGCCCCATATACTCAAGGTGGTGGGTTCAAACCCCGCCTCAGCTGAACTGCAAAAAAACCCAGAAAAATAGCCGGGTGTTGTGGTGGGCGCCTGTAGTCCCAGCTATTGGAGAGGCTGAGGCAAGAGAATCGCCTAAGCCCAGGAGTTGGAGGTTGCTGTGAGCTGTGTGACGCCACAGCACTTTACAGAGGGCGATAAAGTGAGACTCTGTCTCTACGAAAAAGAAAAAAAAAAAAACTTTGCTCTTCCATAGGTATCTTCATTTAGTAAGAACATTGTTTTGACCACAATGCATATTCCATCAAAGTTTTTGTTCATATTTATATTCATATCACTGCAAAACCAACACTTTTATCTTCCTTGTGGACATTTTGGACAAAATTTACAGTTGTATTTAAATTGATGTTGAATTACTCATCTTTAACTGACCGAACTTCAAAAGTTTTGAGTCCATAAATCGAATGGAAATAAAGTCATTGCCTGTTTGTTCTTCCCTTTTTTCTTCCTATATTTCCTTATTGAGGTATAATTTATAATAGTAAAATGCATAAATCTTAATGAATTTTACATGTTTTTACATATAATTACCTATATTATCATCACTCAGAAAATGATATAAGATATAGAACCCTTTCATTACCCCAGAGAGTTCTTTCTACGCACACACACCCCAAGTGTAAAAACACAAGACTAAACTTCCATTACCATACATTTGTTTTGTCTGGCCTTGAACTTCATTTAAGTATGATCATGCAACAGATACTTTTATGGCTAGTATTTTACTCATCATAGTGGCCTTTTACATTCATTTCTGTTGTTGCATGTACCTGCAGTTTTTAAACTGTTGAATAATAATGTATTGTGTGAATATACCATAGTTGGTTTATGCATCTTCCTACAATGGTCATTTGGGTTATTTCCACGTGGGGCTATTAAGAATAAAACTGGTATAATCATTTATCTATAAGTATTTTGTTAACCTGTGTACTCATTTTTCAGGCACATATACGTAGAAATAGAACTGAGGGGCCATGATTTTCTTTTGTGAAGCATATAATGATACTGATATAAAACTGACAGCATTTAACTATTTGCAAAGTTGTGCTAATTAAGTCAGTACTTTAACAGCCATTGTTTCATTTTTCATTGATCCACAAGTGAACTTAATATAAAAAAATGAACAAAAGTAATTTAGAACAGTCATTTGATCCAAATGAAAAGTCTTGCTTCACAGAGTGATATATTAACACACAGTCTAACACACAATTAAATTGTTTCAGAGACTGCCTTTTTCAAACAACTTCTGAAGTAGATGCTGATTTTTTTTTCAGCATGTTTTGAGTCTGGTTTCTGGGGCTAGGGAGAGCACAATGATCCCCATGGTAGAGAGTAAATGCTGACAAATGTTTTATGAAGTTACATATTCATCATTAATTTTCCTGAGAAATGGAAATTCAGTATTTAATTTGTCATTAAATGGGCTCTTTTTAGAGACTTGCTGCTGAAAGGGTTGATTGTAAAATGAAAAAGTGTTGCCACACAAGAAAATAAGTAAATAATTGAAGATTTGCACCATGTGAAAATAACAATGAATATGGCAACAACGTGGAGATTGAGCAGGACAGTTCCACCTTTATTTCTCACATGTATTTCCCATACAACTAACAATTTCCCACATTTCCAATGGAACCTTGGAGATTGGAAGCTCAGCTGCAGCAGAGCCTCTGAGCCAATCGCGCTGACAAAGGCAGCAGCATCAAATGGCTCTCCCCCTCCTCTGCCTCTGTCCTTGGTTTTCTTGGTCTATCAGTGGGAGCCCAGTATCCATTCTCTAAAAGGAAGGTAATAGTTATTCTTATGTCTAGAAAGGGGTTAGGAAAAAACAGACGGGTTCTCGCTGTTCGCACATAACTCTGTGTTAAAGTAGAACCCCCAGTCGGGCCTGGCAAGTTGGCGCCATCCTCATAGCTTTGTCTCTCTTCAAGGTTGCTGGCCCTACCAGCCCTCCCCACCCCCAATCCTCCTAGCACAAAGTTCTACATGTGGGAGCCGCCCAACCACTAACCTGACTGGCTGAAAGTTAGGTTAACCTTGGGAGCAGGTTTGTGCAATGGTGGGACGGAAGGCAGAAGAGGCTGAAAGCTAGAGGCGCTTCTTCATGAAGAGCCAGCACAGGAATTTGAACATTAGTTGTAGGCAACACAGAGCTACGGAAAAGTAACTCACCACGGATCTGTCTCATCAAATATAATGAAGATGTTTCAGAGTAGTGAAGAAATGGGTTAGAACAAACTTCTGAAATACCAATGCAGTCCAACCTATGTAGTGATTATTGCAGTTCCTCGGATTCACATGTCCATTGAGTTGTAAATGTGAGATAAGAAAATTACATGTGAATATATGTCAAGTCAGCCTTTGTGTTTCGCATCATTAAATGAAAAAAGGGAAAGTAGAACCCCTGTTTACTGCTCATGTGTCTAACGCACTGCTAGATGAGACCCTGGCAGAAGCTGGAACTGTGGAGGCCCACCAAACCTTTCCCAGCTTGTTTTAATGAAGCCATTAATAATATTTCCATATTAAGAGGCAGAAGATCTGGGACCCATGTTAAATCATAAAGGATCCCATAAGACAATCACAATTGTCTTAAACCGGGAATGTTCCAGAAACCAAGAATCTTTTATTTCCTCCATAAAAGAGAAGGTAGAGCAAAGAGAACTGGTCCTTCTCATTTGTCTAACGTGTACCGTGAAAGGAGCAATCAAAATGGTCCCCTTCTCTTAGCACATCACTCAAATTCTTATATTCGATTTTTGTGGGAAAAACGATATCTTTTCAAGAATTTTAATGTTCTGCAAAACAATGATACTTTAAATATCACTATCAATTTTATCCCATAGTTCTTTTTTCTCTGAGTCTGAGCCAATAATACCACAGTTAGCAATTCGTGCTATGACGGCCGTAACACCAAGAAGATAAATACATTATAAGTAGCCACTTCCCCGGAAAATAATAGGAATGGATGTCACTTACAATCCAGGATAAACTGGAAGGTACGGGTATTCCTGAAAATTAATTAAGAAATGTTGGGCAAGGTGCAAGTTTTACTGATTTACATTGTAGAGGAAGGGACAGTGACAGTTGGAAAGCGATTGGAGTGAATTTTGCTGTTCTAGGAACTTCTTTCCTAGAAACATCTTTATGTGTAATTCTTACTTTGAAAGAATTAACCAATTAAGGCTGTCAAACTGCTTTGACTAAATTTTCAGTTTGGGACCAGGTTGACTTAACTGACTTCTTTTTTTTTCATCACGTGGACTACCTGTGTTCTGTGCAATGAAAATTCAAATTAATCCTCGATTACACGTGTGCCTGCACTTTTCAGCAGCTCTGCATTGCCTACGGACAGCTAATGTAAATCTCCTATGCTGGCTCTTTATAAGGAAGCCCCTCTAGCTTTCAACCTCTTCTGTCCTTAGCCCCAACATTCCGCCAAGCTTTATGTACACTTTCTGTCTTTAAACGCCCGTCCTTATCTGTGTCCACATGGGTAACTTTCAAGATTCAGGCCATGCCTTATTCCATCTTAGAAACAGCTTCCATTGCTTCTCTTTCACCCCCAGCTCTCCTTGGGCCTCTCTGTGCCCCCACCTGCCTACAGTGTATCCCTGTTCAATGTTAGGTGATGCGTCTTGCCTGCCACCCCTAAACTGGGAACTTCTTAGGGGCTGGCTACCAGTCCTGTGTCCCTAGAAGCAAACCCAGAGCCTGGTCCAAGGTGGAAACATTCAGGAAACTTTTCGGTGGAGAAAGAATTTTAATTATTTATGACTCTTATCCAGTTTGAGATATGTTTAAGCTTCAAGAATTAAACTTATTTCATTACAAGAATCACCTCGCATATAACTTTCAGATTCAAATTTCATTCAATGCCTGAAGCTGTACCTGCTAACATGTTTTCTAGCTTTGACTATGGTTTTACGAACAGTACTCAAGTCTTCACTCGATCAGTTAGTATCATCCAGCACCAGGGAGCACAGCAGCCTCCTTTCTCACCTTCCATTCTCTTGCCTTTAAATGTGTCTAAAATAGAGCAACTTGGAAAAACCCAGATAAGAGATATTTTCTTTCCTTTGCAGCAAACCTTTCTGAGCTTCTGTGTCTTACTGTAATGAAAGGCAGAGAGATGAGACCACAAACCAAAAGTTACACCCTTCTGGTCTGAAAGGTTTGGACAGAGACTAGTGTTTCTGGAAGACAGAGTATCCACAAACATGAGAATGTGGGTAGGGATGTTTGCACACAAAGGAAGGCACATTTTGAGCACGTCTGCAGGCTATAGTGGGAAATAAAAAACCTTAAAACTTACCAGTAAATACATATGGGGCTTTGACTGTAATAAAGGGACTCTGAGCACACTCAGAAGAAAGCAGGATGATTCCTCCTTCCGTGGATAAGCAAAGCAAAGCACAAAAACAAAACTCCAGGAGTCATTTTCCCTGTACGTCATATCCTGATAGAATTCCCACCTCATAAGAGGAAACCTCTGTGACCACATAAGAAAAAATATGTATATTTTAATTTCATTCCAGTTTAAAAACGAGTCCAAACTAAAACAAAGATTTTATGAGTCTCTCTCACAGTCTGCCATGAGGATTTCCGCCTCTGCCAAATGCCAGGAATCCTTGTGGCTACTTTAGATGTTCAAACCATTTATGAAGAAGGATGAGAGGGTGCCATGTCGGAACAAGGCTCCAGAAAGGTAGCCATGGCCACTACTTTGAAGGCGAGCCAGAGGAAGACTCTTTGGCAGTGAAGTGGGCGATTTTAGGAATTTCACAGTCATTGAAAGTTTCTCCAGTGTGATTTAAGAAAAAGCATTTTCAGTGGCAAGGAGATGCCATAGAGCTGCAGGTACAGGTAATATTATCTCCAGATACTTATATTGTGCTAAAAATGAAGACAGAAAGCTGACACAATGCTGCCATCATCCCCCCCGGCAGCTCAGAGAGATGCCAATCTCATTGTGAGGACCACCAGGCCATTGGAGAAGAAGAAGGAAAATAGTAAATGGAATGTAAATTTTAAAGAATATGGATTCGTTAATTTCCCATTTAATTGGTGTCAGGCTTTTGGCGGAAGGAAACTCTGTCCAGATGCAGTTGTCTTTAAACCAAGTAGCGACTGGATGTCGAGAAGAGGACCTCCTCTGGATATGTGTGGGTCAAGGATTGAATACTGCTGGGATACATGTAGATGAAGAAATAAAAAGGGAGGAACATAAATGAGAACGTACGATCAGCTTTCAGACATATGGAGGAAAAAGTTACCAGTGATGGGGCTTCTGAGCTATCTAGACAACTGCTGGAAATCCACTCCTGGGGTCTAATACAGTGGCACGTGTACACACACATATATAAAGTGAAAGTCATACTTGGTTAAAAGTAAGGCATATTTTTTTGAAATATATGTATAATCTGGCAAAATTCAGACCTTATTTATAAGGTGCATGCTGAGTCAAGAATATTGTATCAGGCTCGGCGCCTGTGGCTCAATGGGCTAAGGCGCCAGCCACGTACACCTGAGTTGGCAGGTTCGAATCCAGCCCGGGCCTGCCAAACAACAATGACGGCTACAACCAAAAAAAAAAAAATGGCCGGGCGTTGTGGCGGGTGCCTGTAGTCCCAGCTACTTGGGAGGCGGAGGCAGGAGACTCGCTTGAGCCCAGGAATTGGAGGTTGCTGTGAGCAGTGAGGCCATGGCACTCTATCCAGGGTGACAGCTTGAGGCT
>CAUYON010092913.1:0-42445 GCA_963573935.1 Arctocebus calabarensis
CATCAGAGCTCACAGCAACCTCCAATTCCTGGGCTCAAGTGAGTCTCTTGCCTCTGCCTCCCAAGTAGCTGGGACTACAGGCACCCACCACAATGCCCGGCCATTTTTTGGTTGCAGCCGTCATTGTTGTTTGGCGGGCCCAGGCTGGATTCGAACCTGCCAGCTCAGGTGTAGCCGTTGAGCCACAGGAGCTGAGCTAAACACAAATATATTTTGATATGTAAATAAGACCATTTTGATAACATGCAAATGTTTTATTTCCTCTGAGCCCCCAGATTGGGCCAAAGGGACTTGAGAGTGATCTGCCAGGTTTCCCTAAACCCATGGGATTGAACTGTGCCACTATCTTGTTTGAAGGTGAATTGAGAATATGCAAATTATTTTGTTGCTGTACTGCTCTGGGTCAGCAGATCTGTATGAACTCCTAGGTCTGATTGGACACAACTAAAGAAGTAACCTAACTAGACTCCATCAGGGTTTGCTGAATAGCCCAGATGTCCTTTCTGACCCCAACATCCAACATTGTGGCACTTCTCACTTCCTGGGGTCCTTTTCTTCCCAGTTTCTTTCCTGAGGACTCTTTCCTGCCTCTTCTAGGTTCCCCTAACATGGTTTGTTTCTCCACAGAAGGAAGAGGCCCAGAAGAAGGGACTCGCTGAGCCACCCCCCACTCTGCTTCATGTTTGCTGTGCCCTCAGGTAAGAGGGTGTTGAGAAGACTGCAGGTAGGAAAAATTAGTTTCTAGGCAGTAGGCCAGCAAGGGCAGCCATTTTGTCTGGGCTGGAGAGTTCTGTGAAATGGCAATCAGTAGTTGTGGGAACTTCCTCCTCCTAATGAAAAGATTTCCATTGCTTAGCTCTCTAGGCTGTGACTTTGGAGGTCATGACCCCATGGCCTTCACCATGACCTGAGATATCCTTGGCCTTTTCCAGTCCCAGAAGTTGGACATACTGACTCGGTGCCTGTAGCACAGTGGTTACGGCACTGGCCACATGCACCAAGGTTGGTGGGTTCAAACCCAGCCTGGGCCAGCTAAGCAACAATGACAACTGCAACAAAAAAATAGCCAGGTGTTGTGGCCAGCGCCTATAGTTCCAGCTACTCAGGAGGCTGAGGCAAGAGAATTGCTTAAGCCTAAGAGTTTGAGGTTGCTCTGAGCTATAATGCCACAACACTCTACCAAGGGTGACACAGTGAGACTCTGTCTCAAAAAAAATAAAAAAGAAGTTGGACATACTGCTCCAGGATATTGGCCAGACTTGGGTGGCTAAGGGTTAACTTCTGTGACCTGAAGTTATTCAGCCTTCCACTAGTTTTTGACCAGTAACCCTGACTCCTCATAATTCACCTCCCTATCTTAGAGGCCCCTGCCCTCTGCCCAGCCTCTGAGACTCTCCCTGGCCTCCTCTCCTGCTGTCTAGGCTGGAGCCATGCCCCCTCCTGCAGAGGTGACGGACCCATCCCACGCCCCCGCTGTCCTGCGTCAGCTCAATGAGCAGCGGCTCCGTGGCCTCTTCTGTGATGTCACCCTCATAGCTGGAGACACCAAGTTCCCTGCTCATCGCAGTGTCCTGGCTGCTTCAAGTCCCTTCTTCAGAGAGGCTCTGCTCGCTTCAGCCCCACTGCCCCTCCCATCAGTTACTGGGGGCTCAGCTCCCAACCCTGCTGCCACCACAGCTGCCTCTTCTTCCTCCTCTTCATCTTCTTCCTCATCTTCCTCTTCCTCCTCTTCTTCCTCTTCTTCCTCCTCTCCTCCTCCAGCCTCTCCCACTGCTTCATCCCCACCTCGGGTCCTGGAACTCCCAGGGGTCCCAGCAGCTGCCTTTTCTGATGTCCTAAATTTCATCTATAGTGCCCGGCTTGCACTACCTGGTGGGGGAGGGGATGGGGCAGCTGTAGCAGAGATTGGAGCTTTAGGGCGGCGTCTTGGCATCTCCCGCCTGCAGGGCCTAGGGGAGGGAGGCGATGCCTGGGTCCCTCCTGCCCCAGCCCCCATGGCCACCTCACAGCCTGAAGATGACAACTTTGGGCCTGGGCCTAGGCCACCTGCGGAGTGGGAAGGTGACAGGGCTGAGGCCGAGGACCCTGACTTGCAGTCCTCATTGCCCCGGCGGTCCCTTCCCTGCCCCCAATGTGGAAAAAGCTTCATCCATCCTAAGCGGCTGCAGACCCATGAAGCCCAGTGCCGACGTGGGGGTGGCACTCGGGAGGCTACAGGGCTGGGAGCTGGGGGTTCTGGCCCTGGTGGTCCTGCAGGAGTGGATGCCTCAGCTTTACCCCCACCTGTGGGCTTCCGAGGTGGCCCTGAGCACGTAGTGAAGGTGGTGGGTGGCCATGTGCTGTATGTGTGTGCAGCTTGTGAGCGTTCCTATGTGACACTGTCCAGCCTGAAGCGGCATAGCAATGTGCACTCATGGCGGAGGAAGTACCCTTGCCGCTACTGTGAGAAGGTGTTTGCCCTGGCTGAGTACCGCACTAAGCATGAGGTGTGGCACACTGGAGAGCGCAGGTGAGTGCACTGGGGTGGGGGCAGAGGCTATAGGGACAAGGGAGGGGATGGGCAGTGCATGGGGCCTAGAGAGTCAGCCTGAGACTAGCCCTGCTCCCCCTCACACCCCGGTCTGTCTCCCTTCAGCCCCAGATCCTTCAGCTGACATCAGTCAGCACCTCTTGTGTATGTCCCTTAGAAGGAAAGAGAAAGTTGCCCTCACAGGAAGGGAATATGGGCATGCCCAGCAGTAGTTATATTTAGAACAGGTGCTTTGTATGTCCATAGTGTGTCTCTGTTTGTAAGTTACTTTCCTAGTCCGTCATTTGGGCTTCAGAAGAAGGCTTTGTAAGTTAGGCTGGATCCCAGACAGAACAGCTGAGGCCAAAGTCTCACAGGTGGTGGGTGGTGCTGAGTTAGGATGGTGCCCCTCCTCAGGATGACAATGTGAAACAAGCAATGTGAAAGAACGGTGCGCAAATGGCTCGGGAAGTTACAGGAGGGCAGTAGGGGACTTGGGAAGCTGAGGACCTGGCTTCAGGGACCTTGACTCAAGTGGCTATGTTCCTGCCCTATTCCCTGCTGTCTTGGCCCAGGTACCAGTGTATCTTCTGCTGGGAGACCTTTGTCACTTATTATAACCTGAAGACCCACCAACGAGCCTTCCATGGCATTAGCCCGGGCCTCCTAGCAAGTGAGAAGACACCCAATGGAGGCTACAAGCCCAAGCTCAATACTCTCAAGCTGTACCGCCTCCTCCCCATGAGGGCAGCCAAGCGGCCCTATAAGACCTACAGCCAGGGAGCCCCCGAGGGCCCCCTTTCTCCAAGCCTCAACACACCAGCCCCTGTGGCAATGCCAGCCAGCCCACCACCCGCACCTCCACCTGCCCCAGAACCTGGTCCCCCACCCTCTGTCATCACTTTTGCTCACCCAGCCCCCTCTGTCATTGTCCATGGGGGCAGTAGCAGTGGTGGAGTGGGTGGTGGGCCAGCCAGCACTGGAGGGTCCCAGACCGCCTCAGTCATCACTTACACTGCTCCCCCAAGGCCTCCCAAGAAACGGGAGTACCCACCTCCTCCCCCAGAGCCTACAGCCACACCTACCAGCCCAGCCACAGCAGTCAGCCCAGCCACAGCTGCAGGGCCAGCCACAGCCACCACCACAGAGGAGGCCAAGGGCCGGAATCCGCGGGCTGGGAGGACTCTGACTTATACAGCCAAGCCAGTGGGTGGGATTGGCGGGGGTGGGGGTTCTCCTGCAGGGCCCGGCAGGGGCCCGTCTCAGCTACAGGCTCCACCTCCACTGTGTCAGATCACTGTGCGAATTGGGGAAGAGGCAATTGTCAAGCGTCGCATCTCAGAAACTGACCTTCGTCCTGGGGAGCTGAGTGGAGAGGAGGTGGAGGAGAGTGAGGATGATGAAGAGGAAGATGACGAGGATGAGGATGAGGACGAGGAGGAATCAAAGGCTAGTGGGGAGGACCAGCTCTGGAGGCCCTACTACTCCTACAAGCCGAGGCGTAAGGCTGGAGCTGCAGGAGGTGGCAGTGGTGGCAGTGGGCTGCCCCGAGGCCGCCGGCCACCACGCTGGAGGCAGAAGCTGGAAAGGAGAAGCTGGGAAGAGACCCCAGCAGCTGAGAGCCCAGCAGGGCGTGCTCGCACAGAGCGGAGGCACCGCTGCGGGGACTGTGCCCAGACCTTTGCCACCCTGAGGAAGCTTCGAAAGCACCAAGAGGCCCACAGTGGGGGCTCTCACAGCTCCCGAGCCGGACGGAAGCCTTCCACTCGCCTCACCTGCCCCCATTGTGCCAAGGTGTGCAAGACAGCAGCTGCCCTGAGCCGCCATGGGCAGAGACACGCTGCTGAACGGCCAGGGGGCACCCCCACACCTGTCATTGCCTATTCCAAGGGCAGCACTGGCACCAGGCCAGGGGATATTAAGGAGGAGGCCCCCCAAGAGATGCAGGTCTCCTCATCTAGTGGGGAGGCAGGTGGTGGGAGTGCTGCTACTGAGGAAGCTTCTGAGACTGCCTCACTCCAGGACCCTGTTATTTCTGGGGGTGAGGAGCCCCCAGTGATGGCAGGAGGGGGAAGCTATGCATACCCACCTGTGCAGGAATTTCCACTGGCCCTCATTGGGGGCAGCCGGGAACCTGGAGGTGGCAGGGGAAAACCTGGGAGTGAGAGGCCAGGGGTTGGTGTTGAGGGGGACCGGATGGAGGGAATGGGGGCTGCCAAAGTCACCTTCTACCCTGAGCCCTACCCACTTGTCTATGGCCCTCAGCTCCTTGCTGCCTACCCTTACAACTTCAGCAACTTGGCTGCTCTCCCAGTTGCTCTCAACATGGTCCTACCTGATGAAAAGGGTGGGGGGGCTCTTCCTTTCCTACCAGGGGTCTTTGGCTACACAGTGAATCCTCAAGCAGCACCCCCTACTCCCCTAACACCACCACCTCCAACTCTTCCTCCACCAGTTCCCCCTAAGGGAGAAGGAGAAAGGGCAGGGCTTGAGAGAACCCAGACGGGAGATGTGGGGTGAGCTCTGGGGTCACAGTCCCCTTTTACCAGATGCCACCCACCCTGAACCCTCCACCACTACCAGATCTCTGGCCTCCCTGCCCCTTGGGAGCCCCTCTGCACACTTGTGCAGGGACTTGGGGGCCCCTGGAGCTCAGGGGTCAGGCTGCTTTGTGTGAGATTGTAGTTTTCCCATCTCCTGGAAAGGGATCTTTGGTGGTTCCCCTCTCAAGCTTCCTCCAGAAAATGGCCTCCATGAGGGGCAGGGCCAGATCCCATCCCTTCTCCAGCCCTTGAGGCAACTGAGCAATATACATATCTGAATCTCTACTCACAGCCCCCACCAGCTCTGAATGTCTAACCTGCTCCTCTGATTTGTAAACCTAGGGGGAAACCATCTCTTTCACCTAATGATCTCTCCCCTTGTTCTGAAGCTTTCTCTAAGCCCTTCCTCAGATGCTTCCTAGCACATTCCATTCTTTATGGCCCAGGGCCTGGACCAGACCATTGTGAAACTTAACCCCACCTACCTGGAAGCATGGCTTTGGATTCCATTCTTCCCAAGGGTGGGTTTCTCTGTCCCTGTTTCCTCTGCATTAAGATCCCATGCCTTCCATGCCTTTGGATCTTCCATATTCCTCCCCATTCCCCTAGACTTGGAGATGGCCTCTCCCAATCCAGGTCAAGGAGGTGTTGGGGGGAAGGCTACCCCTCTGATCATAGTTGAGCACTTTTCCCAGCTCAGGGCAGGGAAATCTTGGCCCTATCTTGACCTTCAAATCCAGTGAGCCCGAGATTCTTCCAAGGCAGAAGAGGTGAATAGGTCATACCTCCTCTTGCCTCTACCTATAGCCTCTTCTGGGCTAAAACAGATTTGGAGGCCAGGAGGGAAGAGCTCCATGTAAGATGGAGAAGGGAATCTACTTTCACCCTATTTTTTTTTCCTGATGGTTTCTCCCAGACTAGACCAAATAGCCAGAAAAAAGATGGGGGTTGGATGGGTGGGTAAGCCCAAGATTTGCACATGACCTTCCATCCTTACCTTTACCCTCATCTTCCCTCACCAATCACTCCAGATGGTTTTGGGGGAACCCTTCTACTCTCCTGGTGGGCTTTGGGGTATCCCCACCAACTGTCCTTCCAAAATAGCACCTTATACCCCATATTTGACTCAGTTCCCCACACCCAAAGATCCCAGCCTACGGATGGGGTGCAGGGACCATGTCCCTAATCCCTAATTTGCACTAGTTAACCCTGGTCAGGGGTCCCTATATTTCCTTCCAGTGGGGGAGATGAAGAAATGTTTGCTCCTAATTCTCCTTGAAAACTGGGCCTCCTTGCTCTGTAATTGGATGGACATTTCCCATCCCACCCACTTCTCCCTCAAAACAATATAAAACAAAAAACACAAAAAACCAGCTCCCAAGGGGAGAGCCTGTTTGAGGGAGCAAATTTGACAAATGGGAATTAGAGGAGTGCAGTTTAAAAAGAGGAGAAGTTGCTGTCATCAAAATGGCAGCCTCTCCCCAGCTACTGTTTTTTATTTGGCCAAGATGGCTGCTCTCACAGCAGTTGCTGGGAGGGCAAGATCATGGCTTCTGGAGGGAGGTGAGTTTAGAGGGCCAGGAGCATCCTCCTTCTCCCTCTTACCCTCCCAGCCTATAGGAAAGGGGAGGTTTTGACAGGCTCCCTGAATGTTAACCATGGAGGAGTCACTCCTTCATTCCTCTGTCTCTTTGCACTTTTCTTGGTCTTGGCCACAGCCTGAGTGAAGAGTTTTCTACTGAATGTACCAAGTTCCAATTTTTAAAGGGGCAAAAACTTTCAAACAGGGAAAAATGCAAAAAAAAAAAAAAATCACTGAAAATTCCCACAAATCTTGTTTCTGGCACTTTAGAAAAACTGCAAAAAAATACATAATAAAGAATACATATATATATATATATACACACACACACACACACACACACACACACACACACACAAATTATATATATATATCTATATATACAGCGGAACCACAAGAGAGACTGAGGAATGCCTGAAGGCAAGGGGTGGCTATGATGGCAGTGCCCCATATCCTTAACCTGTACTCCTCTGAGGCAAACAGGCATGGGAGAATGGAAGGGGTTTGGGGATGGACTAGGGAATTTGAATTTCAGAATAGGTCAAAATTCTAAAACTATGGACATTTTGGGAGATTGTAGACATTTATTATTATTTTTAATATTAAGGAATATAGGTTCCAGAATTTGGTGTTTCTGGGCAACAAATGAGATTGTGGCTAAGTGGAGATTAAAATATTTGAGCTGGGGAATTTGAATATCGTAAGTTTGGAAGTAGAGGATTTTGCAGGTTCATCTTTTGAAAATGATTAAGTTTTGTCAGTTTGTGCCCTCTTTCCTCATGTTCCCTGGGAAGCAGGGTAACAGCAGAGTGGGAAGGCTACTGGTTCTGTGCCACAGCACACAAGATTTAGAATTCTACAGACTCTAGTTCTATACGTAGTGAGGACCCAGATTTAGAGAAACTGACCAATATTTATCTCCGCATTTGTGTGTGTGTCCAACTCTCTAGGCCAATAAACCAACAAGAAAGACAAACTGCTCCATGGTGGGATGCCAGGTGCAATTATTTGCGTGGCTGGAGGGTCTGGGGGAAAGGGACATGCTAACCTTATCCCATAGGGTTTCCTGGGAATTGTATTCATATGCTCCCTCTTAAAGAGAAAAACTTACAGCAATTTAGGTATGAGTACTTGTTGACTCTAGGTATCACTGCAATTGCTGTAGCCACTAGACTCAAGCTGACTTTGATCCAGTCTCCAGGCAGAAATATTAACAGTCGTATACAACTGCTAGGTCCACATCCAGAATGGCCCTACCTTCAACGGGGAAAGGAAAGTGGGGCACAAATTGTGCCATGACCATAAGACTTTCTTTTTTCCACGCCTAGCCTCCCCATTAGCTTCAACTCTTTGCCCCTCCTCCCATCACCTGTATCTTTTCTAGATATAGATAACATGGAGAGATACAGATAGCATATATACAGTTATAAAAGGATGGGTAAGTACAATGAGTGAAGCCAGTCAGGTGGACAGGGACTTTGTGGAATTCTGGCATAAATAACCTGACCAGAATGGGCAGCCACTAATCAGCTCTAGCAGGTTGTTGCCAACAGGAAACTCAAGCCTGGTATTGCTATAGTTTTTCAAGAAAAGCCAGAAATTGGGCTTGGTGCCTGTAGCTCAAGCAGCTAAGGTGCTAGCCACATACACCAGAGCTGGCAGGTTCGAATCCAGCCCGGGCTTGCCAAACAATGACAACTACAACCAAAAAACAGCTGGGCACTGTGACCAGCACCTCTAATCCCAGCTACTTGGGAGGCTGAGGCAAGAGAATCCCGTAAGCCCAGGAATTGGAGGTTGCTGTGCACTGTGATCAGCACTCTACCGAGGGTGACAGCTTGAGGCTCTGTCTCAAAAAAAAAGAAAAGCCAGAAATCCAAATTTCTCTGTGAAATGTCCAAATTTAGAAGTAGCCAAATGATCAGGCATAGTGGCTAACACGTGTAATCCTAGCACTTTGGGAGGCCAAGTTGAGAGGCTTGCTTGCGATAAGGAGTTCAAAACCAACCTGAGCAAGAGACACAGTTCTACAAAAAATAGAAAAATTAGCTGGTATAGTGGTGCATGCCTGTAGCACGTAGGATGAAGCAGGAAGCTTGCTTTAGCCCAAGAGTTCAGGTTGCAATGAGCTATTATGATGCTACCATATTCTAGCCCAGGTGACAGACCAAGACCTTGTCTTAAAAAAATTAAACAGTAACCAAATAATTGAATTTAAAACTGTCCAAGCCAACAACATGGGCCAAATAAAACACACCAGTTTGCAACCTCTGATATATACTGTATGGTACTTTTGTTCTCATCTTTTCATATGAGTCTCAGACAATAATATACTATATATTTAGTTTCATTTTACTGGTGTGAAAACAGATTTAGCGAAGTTCAGGGACTTGTTTGAGCACCAAAGCTGCAACTTGGAGGTCTTCAAAATGCTTTTTTTCTTTTCTCATTACAAATACATGCTTTTAGAAATAACCATTTTTATGCTAAAGATAGCATTCATTACAAAACATAATTACAGAAATGTGAAAGCAAAAATGACCACGTCCCCACATGCAAAAGAATTAATTGATGTATTTCATTCTAGATTTTACTAGAATACTATTTTAGTATTCTACTATTTTAATAGTAATGCTATTACTATTAATTGATGTATTTCATTCTAGATTTCCCCCCTATTTTTTTTCACTACCAGAACATCACATAAGTTTATTTCAGATGTAACAGCAATGTTAAAATTGACAAGTTTAATTCCTAACTGCACCAAGTAAACTCAGCCATATAATTATTTTTAAAGTTATTCCCTCCAAAAATTTCCCCCCTATTTAACAAATGTTATGCACTTAATGTAGGTTGGGACCTGTGCAAGGTGCTGGCAATCTATAGTGAACAAGACACATTTCCCAACTTCATAAGGTTTACAATCTAGTTCTTGTTCTTTGTTCTATTTAATTGGGGACCTAATGTTGAAACCCAGAAGAACTTCTGCAAGAGCACAAGGAATAGGCTCGGCGCCAATGGCTCAGCGGGCTAAGGCGCCAGCCACGTACACCTGAGCTGGCAGGTTCGAATCCAGCCCGGCCAGCCAAACAAGAATGACGGCTGCAACCAAAAAAAAAAAAAAAAAATGGCTGGGCGTTGTGGCGGGCGCCTGTAGTCCCAGCTTCTTGGGAGGCAGAGGCAGGAGACTCGCTTGAGCCCAGGAATTGGATGTTACTGTGAGCTGTGAAACCACTGCACTCTATCCAGGTTGACAGCTTGAGGCTCTGTCTCAAAAAAAAATAAATAAATAAAAATAAAAAAGCACAAGGAATAAATAAGCTAATAGTGCATTTCAGGTGGGTTCAAGGCACATTTCGGCCCAGCCCTCAGTTCCACTTCTGCTTCCTGCCCGGAAAAAAAATAAGAGGGCTGGGGATTCCTAGTAAAGGAGTTAAGAGAGGGAAGAGAGACAGGGCTTATCTGTACCGCCGAACTCTCAGTTCAGCTGGCCCAAGACCAGGTCTCGGCCCTCCAGACCTTAAGGAAAAGGGTTGGGAGGGGGCAAGTGGTACGTGGCGTCCAGGAAGATGACCAGGGTCCCGACGCTCGTGAATATGATGAAGGTCCACAGGAAGAGGCGGTCCACTACCATGGCCACAAACTGCCAGTCCTCCTTCAGCTGGGGGATAGGCAGAGAAAACTTCTATTTCCTGAACTCTGGGCCCAGAAACCCAGGGGAAGCCTACCCTACAGCTCCATTCACCGGCCTTGCCCTCCTACCGCGGATTTGAGCAGAAAGACGGCTGCGCAACAAGACAAACTGACTGTCGGTGACGGGTGGAAGTAAAGAACCAGTCGGAAAGTAGAGGGCGGGACCACATGAGGCAACGCCCAATCAGCAATGAAAATAAGGGCGGGGGCGTAATTTGAGGGTGGAGCCAAGGCCACGGAGGCGTGCCCTGCTTCTCTCTCTCTGGACTTACCGCATCGTGGTCTTCCTGTTCCTGCAGCTGCCGAGCGATGTAGTTAATCGAGGAAAGAACCTCCCGTAGCTCAGAAGGTAGACTAATAGCCCGGTTTGGACCATCGATAAATCGTCGCAGGTCCGGGGCAGGCAGTTCCGGCTGGAACCTGGAAGAGGCGTGACTGTATGGCCACGCCCCAGGCGCAAAGGCAAACGGCCAGCTGCGGCGATATACGCACGGCTCCAACTGCCTCCCGCAGCAACTTACTAGTACTCAATACCTGAGAAGCGCCTTCAAGCTGTCCCCAAAGCAGTGACCTCTCCAGCTTTCGGGAACTTCTTCCACCCCTATGAGCGTTAGTTCCCACCTTCTCACAGTGAGCAGCGGAGGGATACTACAACTCCCATGATGCGCAACACAGCATCTCCTGCGTGCACGCATATCCTGCTTCTGCAGTCTTCTAAAAATTATGATTTCTACCTCTCGCTTGTGTGTGGATGATGAGTGTAGGTCCTACCTGTTAGGTTTAGGGAAGAGAAAATCACTCGGCGGCTTCCGGATGAAATATTCATCTGTTCCCCGGCCCCAGCCACTTCCTAGAGAAGAAGAGTGAGGGGGCTCTGCCATCTGATCTCTCTCAGGTTTGGGCCTCTTAAGACCCAGGTACAGAGGGAGCTTGTGAATGAAGATCTGCAGAGTGGAAGAAAAGGAGTATTAGAGGGCGCGCTCCTGCTTTCAGACCAGAAGTGAAGCAGACAACCACCCTCGTGTGGTGTGTACACATAATTCCACAGAGCAAGGCGAGCAAGGAAATGCAGCCACACAGCCTTAAGACTTCTTTGTGTGGAAAGCATTCTAACGAAAGAGAGGTTACAAGGGCTTCCATCCTGATAGTACCTAATTCTGAGAATGTTTACCTGGGACCTAGGATAGGCAATATGGATGAAGACAGTATGGGATCTATGAAATACTTATGGGAGGGCAAAATTATTGTGCAATGTTTCAACACCCAACAGGCTTTGGCACGTCAACACGCTGCTACCACGTAGCTATAGTTCTCCCTAAGAACTGTAAAAAGGAAGTTGGGGATGGTGGGAGGACAAAAAGCTGAGTGTTGGAATTGGGAGTAAAACAAATTGGAGGAGGACATCTATCTTACCTGCCGGACCCAAAAGGGCATTTGGTGGGTGTGAGGTGAGCGGTGGTGCAGGTTGAGAACCACAACACTAAAGATGACTGAGAAGGTGACGAGGACCATGGTGAACATAAGGTACTTGATAATAATGGGGACCGCCAGGGAGGTCTCAGGCACTTTGTCTGCCAGCAGCAGCAGGAACACAGTAAGGGTCAATAAGGCAAAGATTGAGAGCCCCATCTTCTCTCCTTGGAGGGCAGAAAGGAAGGCAGAAGAATTAGGCTTTGCCAAAGGGAAATCTCATAATCAGTGGCCATTCAAAGACAGGCTTTTGGAAGTGCCATTTGCATGCAATTTACTCCCACATTTGTACCTCCAGCATGGACTTCTTCCCTGAAGTCCAGACACATATCCACCTGCCTACTCAGCCTTTCCACAAGGATATCCAATAAACATCTCATACTTAACATGTCTAAAACCTGGCTTGGTGCCCGTAGCACAGTGGTTATGGCACCAGCCACATACACCAAGGGTGGTGGGTTGGAACCTGGCCCAGGCTAGCTGAACAATAATGACATCTGCAACAAAAAATAGCCAGAGGTTGTGGTGGGCACTTGTAGTCCCAGCTACTTGGGAGGCTGAGGCATGAAAATCGCTTAAGCCCAAGAGTTTGAGGTTGCTGTGAGCTGTGACGCCACAGTACTCTACCAAGGGCAGCATAGTGACACTCTGTCTAAAAAAAAAAGTCTAAAAACTTATTCTCTAATTCTCTTATCACCAAAGCTGCCCCCCGCCTACTCTTCCCCACTTCATAAGTGACAACTCCATCTTTCCTGTGTCTCAGGCCAAAGTCTTGAGTCAGACTCCTCTCTCTCTCTCTTTTTTAAATATTTTATTTATTTATTTATTTTGGCGGTGTTTGGCAGGGGGTGAGTTTGAACTCGCCACCTCCAGCATATGGGGCCAGTGCCTTACCCATTGAGTCATAGGAGCCGCCCTCTCTCTCTTTCTCTCTCCTCTCTCAATCTGTCTTCTCTCCACCCCACCTCCCTATTCAATCCATAGCAAACCTTATTGGGTCTACCTTCAAATATATCCTGAAACTGATGACATCACATTCACCACTACTACCCAGGTCCAAATCACATACTTTTACTATAAATTCTGCTCTTAGGCACATTCCTGCCTTTCCCTTAGAAGTCTCTTTCACTAACAGAAAATGATAAAAAAAAAAAAAAAAATAAGTCTCTTTCACCTGTCCTACATATTCCTTACCTATTGGGTATAAGCCCAAGGAATGAGTAAGAGTGCTTGTGATCCACCATCTCAGCCTCCAAGTAGTTGGGACTACAGGCTCCCACCACAATGCCCTGCTACTTTAGAGGCGGCATCTCACTCTGGCTTAGGCTGGTCTCAAATTTCTGAGCTCAGGCAATCCACCCGCCTCAGCCTCCCAGACTGCTGGGATTACAAGTGTGAGCGACCCTGCCCCCTATTTAATGTTTCTTTCTGAGAAACTGAATTTCTCAGCCTCTTTCTTCAGCCTCTCTTTTCCCTCAGCCTTTTGAGGTAGGTCTGCATAAACCTGATCACGAGGGACTACCTTCATTAGAACATAAACTTCATTAGGTCAGAAACTTTTACCTCTTTTATTCACTGATGCCCTCCCATTGCCTAGCACATTATAGATACTCAATGAATGAATGGACCAACCCCTGTAGCTTTTTGAGGAATTATATAGCAAATTGAAGGATTTAAAACTAAAGTATGCAAGGATATGCCAGGTGATTATTCCTGTGGCATACAACAGGCATTACAAACTTCAAGAAAGGTATTGAAATAAATAACTTTTGTGGTCTGTTCTACTGTATTCTCATAATGTTGGGTTCCAAGATTTATCCTGTTCCAGGAAGAAGCATGTTCTGGACTGTAACACTCTCCTCTTAACAGAGGACTTGGTAGAGGGGAAAAGCACAGTTGTTTGGGGGGTTATTTTTGGGACAGATCTCACTCTGTTGCCCAGGCTAGAGTGCCATAGTGTCAGTCTAGCTCAGAACAACCTCAAATTCCTAGGTTCAAGCAATCTTTCTGCCTCAACCTCCTGAGTAGCTGGGACTACAGGTGCATGCCACAATGCCCAGCTATTCTTTTGTTGCAGTTTGTCCAGGGCCGGGTTCAAACACACCATCCTCGGTATATGGGGCCAGCGCCCTACTCACTGAGTCACAGTGAGTGAAAAATTACTACCCTAATTTTTCTATTTTTAGGGCAGTGCCTGTGGCTCAAAGGAGTAGGGTGCCGGCCCCATATGCCGGAGGTGGCGGGTTCAAACTCAGCCCTGGCCAAAAATAGCAAAAAAAAACAAAAAAAACCACCAATTTTTCTATTTTTAATAGAGATGGGGGTCTCACTCTTGTTCAGGCTGATCTTGAACTACTGAACTCAAGCAATCCTCCCACCTTAGCCACTCAGACTGCTGGAAAGCATTTATTTTCTTTCTCTCGTCCTGTTTTTTTTTTTTTTTTGTCTGTTTGTTTTTTTGAGAGATAGTCTTACTCTGTCACCCTGAGTAGAGTGCCATGGCATCTTAGTTCATAGCAACCTCAAACTCTTGGGTCTTGCTCTTGCTCAGACTAGTCTGAACTCAAGCAATCTACCTACTTCAGCCTCCCAGAGTGCTAGGATTACAGGTGTGAGTCACCACACCCAGTCTGAAAAGCACATTTTGTTGGTTTGTTTTTGTTTTTTGAGACAGAGTCTCACTTTGTTGCCCTGGATAGAGTGTCATGGTGTTATAACTTACAGCAACCTCAAACGTTTAGGGTCAAGCAATTCTTCAGCCTCGGCCTCCCAAGTAACTGGGACTGTATACAGGCACCCACCACAATGCCTGGCTATTTTTAGAAACAGGGTCTTGTTCAAGCTCATTTCTATTATCATACCCATGATCCACCTGCCTTGGCCTCTCAGAGTGCTGGGATTGCAGGCATGAGCCACCGCACCTGACCTGGAAAGCACATTTTGAACACCAGAGTTAAGGATATGGGGACTTTGAATCAGATTGGCACAGATGGAGTTAGCAACACTGCCTCTCTCTGTTAATGTCAGTCAAATGACTTAAAATCTTTCAGCCTCTTTATTCTCTTCTGTAAAATGGGAACTACAATTCAATACATACCTCACAGGATTGTTTTAAATATTGGAATTTTGGCTCGGCACCTGTGGCTCAACAGGCTAAGGTGGCCAGCCCTGTACACCTGAGCTGGCGGGTTCGAATCCAGCCCAGACCGCCAAACAACAATGATGGCTGCAACCAAAAAATGGCTGGGCGCTGTGGCGGGTGCCGTAGTCCCAGCTACTTGGGAGGCAGAGGCAAGAGACTCGCTTGAGCCCAGGAATTGGAGGTTGCTGTCAGCTGTGATGCCACAGCCCTCTATCCAGAGTGACAACTTGAGGTTCTGCCTCAAAAACCCCCCCAGAAACCCAACAAAATAAAATCTGTTCTTTAAAAAGAAATAAATAAAATAAAATAAAGATTGGAATTTTAAGGCTTGGCACCTGTAGCTCAAGCAGTTAGGGCGCCAGCCACATACACAGAGCTGATTGGTTTGAGTCCAGCCCAGGCCCGCCAACCATCAATGATAACTACAATCAAGAATAGCTGGACAGGTTCAGCACCTGTGGCTCAGCGGGCTAAGGCGCCAGCGGGTTCAAATCCAGCCCGGGCTGCCAAACAACAATGATGGCTGCAACCAAAAAAATGGCCGGGCATTGGGGCAGGCATCTGTGGTCTCAGCTACTTGGGAGGCAGAGGCAGGAGACTCACTTGAGCCCAGGAGTTGGAGGTGCCACAGCACTCTACCCAGGATGACAGCTCGAGGCTCTGTCTCAAAAAAAAAAAAGAATGGCTGGACATTGTGGCGGGCCCCTATAGTCCTAGCTACTTGGGAGGCTAAGGCAAAAGAATCACTTAAGCCTAAGAGTTTGAGGTTGCTGTGAGCTGTGACATCATGGCACTCTACCTAGGGCAACAGTTTGAGATTCTGTCTCAAAAAAATAAAAAAAGATCGGAATTTTAATACATATAAAGTGGTAATTGAATTACCTTATAGCAAGTCCTCAAAAATAGAAAAAAAACTACAAACACCCCCAAATCCAATGCTTACATGGAACTTACTTGGTACCAGACATACAATTCTACTAACCTAGTGAATCCTCAAAATAGTACTAGACATGGCTGGGTGAGGTGGCTCACACCTGTAATCCTAGCACTCTGGGAGGCTGAGGTAGGTGGAATGCCTGAGTTCACAGGTTCAAGAGCAGACTGAGCCAGGGTGTCACCTCGTCTCTAAAAATAGTCAGGCTTGGCTCAGCGCCTGTGGCTCAATGGGCTAAGGTACCAGCCATGTACACCTAAGCTGGCGGTTTCAAGTCCAGCCCGGACCCGACAAGCAACAATGACAGCTGCAACCAAAAAATGGCCGGGCGTTGTGGCGGGTGCCTGTAGTCCCAGCTACTTGGGAGGTGGAGGCAAGAGACTCGCTTGAGTCTAGGAATTGGAGGTTACTGTGAGCGGTGATGCCATAGGACTCTATCCAGGGTGACAGCTTGAGGCTCTGTCTAAAAAAAAAAAAAAAAATAGCCAGGATTTGTGGTGGGCACCTGTAGACCCAGCTGCCTGAGAGGCTGAGGCATTGCATGAGCCCAAGAGTTTGAGGTTGCAGTGAGCTGCTGATGCATAGAAATTTACCAAGGGTGACAAAGTGAGACTCTGTCTCAAAAAAAAAAAAAAAAAGAAAAGAATACTGGGCCAGGGGCATTGGCTCATGCCTGTAACCCCAACACTTGGAAGGCTGAGGTAGGTGGATTGCCTGAGTTCACAGGTTCGAGACCAACCTGAGCCAGAGTGAGACCCCTGCCTTTAAAAATAGCCGGGCATTGGCTCGGCGCCTATAGCTCAACAGGTTAAAGCGCCTGCCACGTACACCTGAGCTGGCGAGTTCGAATCCTGCCCGGGCCCACCAATCAATAATGACTGCTGCAACCAAAAAAATGGCTGGGCATTGTGGCGAGTGCCTGTAGTCCTAGCTACTTGGGAGGCAGAGGCAGGAGACTTGCTTGAGCCCAGGAATTGGAGGTTGCTGTGAGCTGTGATGCCATGGCACTCTATCCAGGGTGACAGCTTGAGGCTGTCTCAACGACAACAACAAAAAAATAGCCGGTTATTGTGGCAGGTACCTGTAGTCCCAGCTACTTGAGATAAGAGAATTGCTTCAGCCCAAGAGTTTGAGGTTGCTGTGGGCTATGACGCCATGGCAATCTACCGAGGGTTACATAGGGAGACTCTGTCTCCAAAAAAAAAAAAAATACTATTAGGCAGTAGTGACAATGACTGATCCTAATTCCAGATGAGGAAACTGAGATTAACCCTGTTAATACATTATAATGCCAGCTCGGCGCCTATGGATCACTGGGCTAAGGCTCATGCCATGTACACCTGAGCTGGCGGGTTTGAATCCAGTCCAGGCCTGCCAAACAACAATGATGGTTGCAACCAAAAAATGGCTGGGCGTTGTGGCGGGCGCCTGTGGCAGGGGCCTGTAGTCCCAGCTACTTGGGAGGCAGAGGCAGGAGACTCGCTTGAGCCAGGGATTGGAGGTTGCTGTGAGCTGTGATGGGACAACACTCTATCCAGGGTGACGGCTTGAGGCTCTGTCTTAAAAAAAAAAAAAAAACATTATACTGCCACCTAGAGAAATTTTGCCTGTTATTGTATTTCCCAGGGAAGTAGAAGCTTAAAGGACTAGTGGCCATCTGGAAATTGGAGGATGTTAGTAATGGGGAAAAGGAAGGGGAGAGTTGTCTAAGCTTGGAAGTTTGTTTTCAGATGAGTAAAAATTCCACGGATGAGAGGGTAAGACTCCAAAGAGAAAAAGTTCAGATTTCACTGGTTAGAGAGAAGCCAGCAGCCAAAGAGAGGCAGAGCCTGAGATTGAGTCCACTTGGTTGGAGGGAAAACTTGTGTGGGATTATTGCAACACAAACCATGATGGGCTTTTTTTTTGAGACAGAGTCTCATTATGCTATACTTGGTAGAGTGCAGTAGTGTCACAGCTCACAGTAACCTCAAACTCTTGGGCTTAAGCAATTCTTTTGCCTCAGCCTCCCAAGTAGCTGGGACCACAGGTGCCTGCCACAATGCCCAGCTATTTTCTGGTTGCAGTTGTCATTGTTGTTCAGCTGGCCCAGGCTGGGCTGGAACAAACCAGTCTCGGTGCATGTGGCTGGCGCCATAACAGGCACCGAGTCCATGATGGGCTTTAGTTAGTAGGAAAAGCCTGCCTGGGTTAAGAGTAAAGAATAAGGGCAGTGCCTGTGGCTCAAGGGAGTAGGACACCGGCCCCATATGCTGGAGGTGGCGGGTTCAAACCCAGCCCAGCCAAAAACTGTAAAAAAAATAAAAAATAAAAAATAAAAGAGTAAAGAGGAAGAAACTTAACTAATGATAAAAAGGGCAGGGGCCTTTTCACACCTTACCTGCATCTGGCGGCAGATAGAAGACAAAGATGGCCAGGACAGTGATGAGGATGCATGGGGCAATGACATTGACCAGGTAGAAGAGAGGCTTCCGGCGGATGATGAGGTAGAAGATGACTTCCTGATGCTGTCCTTCTCTTCCTCCCCTAGGATCCCCTGGAGGCTGCACAAGCCGAGAGGGCTTGTGGATAATTTCCCATTGGCCATTCTCTGGGGGAAGGGAGAGCAGAAGAGGACACAGATATAGAAGCTGTCCTAGTTAGTGCCAGGTGTGGCTTTCTCTGCCACATCCTAGACCTGAGGGGGCTGGGATGCACTAGCTGTGGATGCTGGGCTGGCAGCCCGTATTTAATAAACTTGCACAAGTCTCAGTTTCCATATTTATAAAATGTAGGTATCATCTTGCTGACACCATGGGGTTGTATTGGGCATTGCTGACAGAGCATATTTATTAGCCTTTTGGAAACTGGAAATCATAGCATCCATCAATGTGGGAACCAAGCCTACTCACCAATGAATGTCCCTTCATGAATATGAATTTCCTGTTGCTCTTGCCCATCAGGACCCAGGCCTGTCTGCAGGCTGACCTCAGAGCTGTCATAGCTGTAGGAACTGAACACCATAGTGCAGTTCTGCCAGTCAAAGGGGAAGTAGGTGACCTGGATTGGGGGGTGGAGTGGAGGGAAGTCACTAAAGTTGCCAGAAAACTGGCCACTGGTCACTGTAAGTGACTTGGAGGAAGTCACGGGATATGGAGCACCAGAGAGATAGGGATTACATGGAAGGCACAGAGGAATTGGAAGATTGTTAAGAGATGTCATTGGGAAATGGAGGGGTGTTACTGGGGAAGACTGGAGGCTAAAGAGAAGATGACTCAACAGAAAATCAGGAGGGCAAAGGAGAGATGGGAATCGTGGGGTATAACGAAAGGAGGATGGGAGTCTCTGGGGAGTCATGCTGTCTAATGAAGAGAGAGGGTTTCTAAGAGTTTCTTCAGCTTCCCATGCGGAGCCAGGAAACCTGGATGCTGCAGCTGCTGCGATAGATGCCCGGGGGGTGCCAGCGAACGGAGCCATCTGAGGACACCACGACATTAATGTATAGAGCGACGTCAAAATTTCCATCATTGCTGCAGGGAAGGGATTCTCTTATCTGGGATCTGAACCCGGCCTCCGGAGCCACCGCCCCACCTCCCAGACTTGGGAAAATCATACTTGTTCAGCAGCACCACGTCAGGTAGCCACACAGATTGTGCGGTGATGCGCAGCAAATCGATGCCGTCGTACTCTGCAGGGTCCCAACTCAGTCTGTAGTCAGTCCACTCCTAGAGAAGCAGAGGCTGAGAGCCTGTCTGGGGCTTAAGCCAGGAAAGGGCTTGGGATGTCCGAAGGAAGCTTAGGAAGGGAGTGCGAGACAGCCGAGCAGAGCTGGCAAGGGGGCAGGGTTCTAGCTGCCTCCGCCTTTACTGGCTGTAGTCTGTAGAGGCCGATTTCCCTTACCTCGCACACGGCCCCAATTTTTTTTTTAACTCTGAAAAAATGAGGGCGTTGCACTAGCTAGCCTCTAAATCAGTGACTTTAAAACTACAATTTGTGGCCCGTTAGTGGACAGGGAATCAAATTAGTGGCCCCAAACCAGTGTTGAAAAAAATTAGAAAGAAAAATGCACGGGAACAACTTTCATAGTGAGGATAGGTATTGTTTTCTCAAGCTTCTGTTTCAGTTATAAGTGTGTTTTCTGAGGTTGTGATGTAAAACACAATCTTACTGGGCCAGATATTAGAGGAAATTGTAAAGGCACCGCGACACCCTTTCCAACACCTAGGAACTTCCATACCAGGTCTAAGTACACCTTTGTGCTCATCTCTTCATCCTTCTCGTTCTAGATGGGAAAAATTTAGGAATAGAGGTGAAGTAGGGTGGAGAGGACTGAGGGGCCGCAACCTCTCCCAGGAAACTCGCCCCCTTTTTCTGCTTCCCCACCTTCTTGGGTCCAAGGCCTACCTCCCAGAGGCTACGTTAGTTTAACCCCGCCTTTATCTCAGAAACACCTCTTCCTCCAGTCTACACTCCCAGCCTATCTACCAGCTCGGTCTCCGCCCAGTCCCCTAGCTCCGCTCTGACCCCGCCCACAGCTTATAAGCCACCTAACCTAGGCTCTCCGCCCACTGCTGTTTAGAGACCTTGTTGAGCAAGGTCTATAAGTTCTTCCCTATACTGCCATAACCTTATGTGGCCCCACGTCAAGGTCCACACCTCCAACGGCAGTGCCAGTCCATCGGCACTTCTAGATCCGCCCACAGGCCAGTTTGTCTCCCTATTCAACTGTACGCCACGCCCACAGCTTGTCTAAAGGTGGGATTTGGACCCTTCGCTAAAGGTTCATCGGTCTCTCAGCTTGACTTCGCAGCGTCTATCCATTTGTTCCGCCTTGCCCAAAGCCAATCCCCCAGCCTGTGGGCCGGCCTGATGTCAACCCCCCTCACCAGGCTGATGAGTTGCGCCAGGCTGAGACCAATGCTGACTCCGACACGGTCTCCCACCTCCCGCGCCGGCCTCACCGAGCTATCATACCCCGAGAAAAGTTTCTTAAGGAGTCGGTCCTCGGTCTCTGAGCCGCTTACACCTGGGAGAAGGGAACACTAAATGAAGCCCTGGTGCCCGGCCACGACTGATGCCCCCATCACTGTCCCTTTAGATCCCACACTTACTTGGGGCTAACGGTGTTCCCAGAGCCCCCAGCAGTAGCAGCAGCAGCGCCCCTGGGGTCATATCCTAGCTGTGTCGCTTAGTAAGTTCGCTCAGGAAGCTGCCGGGACCGCCAGCGCAGGGGAAGTGACCAGGCGCCCAGGAATGTGCACCTGTTGTTGGGCGCAGCTGCCAGCCCACCCGCCCCGCCCCCGGACTTGATCCCACCTCGGGCAACAGCTGAAGCCCGCCACCCACAGATGACAGGCTATATTTCAGTTTTAGAAATCGTCTTTAATTGAGAAAGCGTGAAGTGAAGACTAAGTCTCCTGGGAGCTGAGCCCGGAGATGGGTGGAGCCTGAGCGGGGTTTGTGTGGGTGAGAGGTGTATCTACTAGTCTTGCAACAGGTCAGAAGTAGCCTGAGGAAAAGTGCCCCGCCTTCAAGACCTAGCCACTACCTTAAGGCTTCCACAGGTTATCCTGCTCAAGCCTGAGGCTATTCAGTCTCCCTCCTAGGAGAAGTGGAGATTTCAGGTCTTTCCAGGCCTGCCCCTAGCTCCCCATGTCTTTCGGAAAAAATCTAGGCAGGTCTTTTTTGGGTACCTATTACTCAGCTGAAATGATAATATAAAGCAAATTTTATTCACTTAGAAGCTCCGGGGATGTATTAGGTCTTGAACCCAAGAAGCCCTTACCCTCCTTGGACTTAGCCATAGGGAAGAAGGGTGAGACTTATTGCTGAATTGGGATCTTCTCATTGAGAGGGTCAAAGCTGTATTCTATTTGTCCTTTTTATTCTAAGATCGATTATCCTAAAAACCTCAGCTTTAAAGGGAACCTGGAAAGAATTCCTGCCAAGGTAGCTAAGTATTCATGTCCTCCCAATTTGAAAACAGGTTCAATCATGCCACGATTTTGGCCCCTTCCCCATCTCAGCTTCCCTACTACAAGCCAGACACCCTTCCAAAATTCCGCTCTTTTCCAGACTCTATTTCTCTGGCAGGACTCCAGCTGGGTTAAAGGGACTAGAAACTGCATGTATAAATAATGTTAGCATTCTATTGACTTTTAGAAAATTATCTAGGAAAAATAAGAAATGGTTTTTGACTCATCCAGAACTTAGTTCTTAATGAATCATAGCTAAGTCCTTTCCAGAGCTCATCCTTAATAGGTTATCATGTGAGAAGGTGAGAGGGTGGATCTTGAACTTGCTCTAGAGCAATAATATGGCTATATAGGCCCTAGTTCCACCCTGGGAAGAAGAGTTGAAAGTCATGATCTATATCTTACAGTTGGAATTCAGGAGAAATTATGGCTCCATAAAAGTCTAGAATACCATACTCTAAAATTGGGTATCACTAGAATAAGAAATTTAAACCTGGCTCAGTGCCTGTGGCTCAACAAGCTTAGGCGCCAGCCACGTACACCTGAGCTGGCAGGTTTGAATCCAGCCTGGGCCCACCAAACAACAATAATGGCTGTAACCAAAAAATGGCCAGGCATTGTGGCGGGTGCCTGTAGTCCCAGCTACTTGGGAGGCAGAGGCAAGTGACTCACTTGAGCCCAGGAATTGGAGGTTGCTGTGAGCTGTGATGCCACAGCCTTCTATCCAGGGTGACAGCTTGAGGCTCTGTCTCAAAAAAAAAAAGAAAAGGGTGGTGCCTGTGGCTCAGTGAGTAGGGTGCCGGACCCATATGCTGGAGGTGGCGGGTTCAAACCCAGCCCCGGCCAAAAGAAAAAAAAAAAAAAGAAATTTAAACCTCTGGTGATCCAAGACTGGTCCTCAGTCAGGCTAAGGCCAACAGCTAGACAGCTAGATGAGGCTCAAATCCATCATCTCTCATTTGAAAACCAGGGGTCTATCAGGATCAAGAACAGAAGCCTGATGGATCCAGTCTGGCAGTATGCCTGGCTTCCAAGACAGAAGCCTAGTACAGAAATGGCCCAGGCTAGGATGTCTGGTGTTCCAGAACTTGTTCAGACCAAAGTAGAAGGAGAGTATGGAAAGAAGAAAACTAGTCCTGAGCTCCAGTGGACCCACAAATCTGTGGCTCAGTGGCAATAGAAAGGAGCAGAAGGCTCTAGGAAATGGCTTAGGCAGAATTGGGGTATGTTTATGCTCTGTCAATTTGGAAACCCCCACCACCATCTTAGGAAAAGGCTTTGGGGGTGTGAGTGTGGACAGAAAGAGGAAGTGATCAGCCAGGACCATTTTCAGACATACCCCTTTCTGACCTTCTCTTGGGCCCAAGGATCTAATGGTCTCAGCAGCTCTAGAAGTGAAAATCAGCTCCTAGGTCCCCTCAGGGTAGAGCACCTGGTGGGACATAACCGCTCAGGGCACGTGTGTGACAGCAGGGATGACAGCAGAACTGAGAGATAGGCTATGGTGGTGGCTGGCTTCCTGGGAATGTAAGGAGCCTCCAGTCCAGGGACATTTCAGGGGGGAGGATGACTGGAAGGGGAGGTCTCAGGAACACTGTGGAGAGAGGGTTCCCGGTACACGGCCACTGTGAAGGGGAGAAAAAAAGAGGGGCAGGGAAAGAGAGTTAGCACAAAGAGACCCAGGTAGAACCAGTGCTCTGAAGGGCTACATTCCCCTATACTCACCCTCTAGGAACCCCAACACAATGGAGGACTGTTCCCCAAGCTCCCAAAGGCCAAAGCCTTCCTGGCTTGACCTATAATAACGGTGTCCTCTTAATACTTGTAGCCTGAGCTATGTGTCCCTAAATGTCTATGTAAAGGTCAATATCCACCCACATGGCCCATAATTTTTTTAGTCTATACCCACCCTCCAGGAGCTCGGGCACAAAGTGGGCAGCTGCCTTGGTCTTCTTGACTCGGTTTCCCTTCATGACCCGGCCCTCCTTGTCCAGGCCTAGGTACCAGGCCCGGCCAGAACGGCACTGGCGGTAGAGAGCAGAGGCATACAGGACATAGTAATTCTCAAAGACGCATTCCTTAAAGCGACACTCAGCTGTGAAATGTGGCTAAAGAGACAAAGACCCAGAAAGGCACACACAGACAAAGAGACAAAAAGACACATCACTTGGCAGAAGAGAGCCCTTAGAAAGTATAAGGCAGGACATGTCCATACATTTTTAGAGAGAGGGAGAGGGCAACTTCTAAGTCTATGCAGTAACAGGGAGCAAAAGGAGGACAAGAGTCTGGTGAGCCCCTGAGGATTAAGATTAGACTTTGGGGGTCTTGGAATAAGAAGATTCCTTTTCTCCATTCTATTCCCAACTTCTCAATATCTCCTATCTGGAACGACTCTAAAGAAGTGAGTAATAAAAAAGTTTGCAGGAGGCTCGGCACCTGTGGCTTAACGGGCTAAGGCCCGTTACACCTGAGCTGGCGGGTTCGAATCCACCACGGGCCCGCCAAACAACAATGACAGCTGCAACCAAAAAATGGCCGAGCGTTGTGGCTGGCACCTGTAGTCCCACCTACTTGGGAGGTGGAGGCAAGAGACTCGCTTGAGCCCAGGAATTGGAGGTTGCTGTGAGCTGTGATGCCATAGCACTCTATCTAGGGTGACAGCTTGAGGCTGTGTCTCAAAAAAAAAAAAAAAAAAGTTTGCAAGAGGTGGGATGAAAGGCAGGAGCCCTAAAAGTTAGTAAGTCTTGGGACACTAAGAGAATTTGGGGGTATGTGGTGGGCTGTGTGAGGAGTCAGGATTGGGGAGATCCTGGAGAAAGTGCTCTGGTGTTGGCAGTGATGCCAGGCCATCAGCAAAAGTTGGAGGGAGTCCTGGGCTGCAAAAACGTCTGTAGTTGAGGAAGGAACAAACTTCCTTAAGGCACAAATAGAGGAAAAGGAGTCCCCAGTACCCCAGGCCACTCAGCCTCGTTGTCTCACCGAGCTGTACAGCAGCCCCTCAGCATTCATGGCCATGTAGTGACCCAGCTTGGCACTCTGTATAGTGACGACACGGAGCCCCACAGGGATCAAGTTGAAGTGGGCTGGAGGTGGAGAGGGGACATCAGTACTCAAGTGGCTAATGCGCATCTGAGCTCCCCCCATCCCAGTTCCACTTCTTCTCTTGGGGATCAGGAAGACAGAATGACAACAGAACCTGAAGAGGAACAGGATTGTCAGCTCCTGTCCTCAGTTTTCCCCTTTCCACCCAGCAGCTGGATTCCCCTCTCACTGAAGGAGCTGGTGTCCTCAGGGGTGCCCTGGATGCTCCCATCCGGATTCGCCTGGAGGTAGAAACCCTGGCGGCAGAACAGCTTGGTGACAATGCCTTTTAGCTGAGGCTCTGGAGAGAGAAAAATTCATCTCTGAAAAATGACATCTCTGTTCCCAGAAACATTTCTACATTGGGAGGGATCAGAGGAAAGAAAGGAGGAAAATGAACAGAAGAAAGAGGGTCCTAGTGTCCCTGCTCTCTTACTCTCCAGCAAACCCTCTCCCACCTCTCTGACACTTGGGGAAGTTGGGGTGTAGGTCCCTTTACTTTCCTCTAACCACCAGCTTTTAGTTTAATTTATTGAAATTTATTTAAATGGCTTAATTCCTACCCTATAGCTCAACCAGAGGGGGGAGGGAAGAGGGAGGAGGAAGGAGGAAGGAAAGAAATACAACAGCAGGCAGCAGAGAGAGGGAGGTAGGGCTACTGAAGCAGCAATGTGTGTAGGGTGGTGGTAGCAAGTGGACCACAGGGTAGGGGCTCTCCCTCACGAGTGCGGGTGGGATAGGGCTTGACGCTGACTCAGCACCTGCTGCTACTGCGGCTGCCGCTTGCTTGACGCGGGCCTTGCTTTGGCCAGCGCCAGCCTGTCTGACACTGACCCATCTGTCTGTCTGTCAGTCTGCTGGCTGCGGGGCCCCATCCTTCCTGAGGCTCAGTCTCTCTCCTTCAGCCAGCTAACCCGCCTGGGTGGGGGAGACATTGGGTACCTTTTGAAGGAAATGGGGGAAGGGGGCTGAGGAGGTGGAGAAGCAGGCTGAGTCACGTGGGGACCCGGTCCCACTCAGAGGGTGGGCTGCAGACTGTACCACTGCAGATGGGGAGGGGCAAAGGGCGCGAGGGGATACCCCTAGGGGATCTGGGAGTCAGAGGGACTGCCTGACTGTAACACCTGGACAGGGACCATACTTTAACCCTCACAACTCTCTTCCCCCCAACTGCTTGCTCTCTGTCGACTCCCCTGTCCCCCCTCATAGGTGGTACGACCTCCAAGTCTCCGCACCCATCTCTAGCGGTGGACTGTGTCTGAGTTCCTCTCCGCTTAGGATACCCTGATCCCGTGGGTCCCAAATTTGGAGTCGCACAGGGGTAATGGGAGTGGGTGCCCAGTTCCCTTCCTGAAACGCAGTTCGTGGGAGGAGGGCACATAGAGGGCTGACTGGAGAGGTAGCTGCAAGGACACCCGAGTGAGAGATGGGGAGATTGGCTCTGAGCCAGGAGTGCTCGACCAGGAGGAACCAAGCCAAGTCGTGGAGAAGCAGTAGAATAAGGGCGCGGGGGGTAGGGGGCAGCTGCAGCGGCCGAAGCCCTCGGGGTGACCCAGGCGTCCGGAGCCCCCAGGCCCCTCCGCTCCAGATTAAAAGAATCGCGAGAGCCAGCACGTAGGCGAGGACGGTGGGGGTGGGGATTCCTGTGTTGAGGGGGGCGGGCAGGAACTGCGAAGCTTCAGGGCGCCAAACTTAGCCCCTCAAGCCTTCCCCTTGCCCTCGAGAGCAAGGAGACTCTGGGTTATGGACAAAAGAAAAGGGGAACTGAGGCACAGTCTGGCAGGGACTTTGTGGTCCTGGCTCACCCCTTCCACTTTCGGGGAGTCCCTCAGCCAGGTCTTCTGCTTTAGCGTCCCATTCCTAGCCTCAACCTCCCAGAGAGACCACTTTTCTAGAGACCCCGCCCCAACAGCACTCACCCGGGCGGCGGTCCGGCCGTGTGGTCCGCCCCCCGCACAGTCGCACCTTGGACAGCAAGATGAGGAGCTGCTTCTGGCAAAGGGACTTGGTGCCGCGGGGACACACGCGCCGCTGCGCCGACACTGGCCGGCTGCCCCCGGGCTCGCGGACCTCCCGCTTCTGCCGGATCAGGCTACTGGCCAGCGCCGCCATGGTGCCCCGGGAGGAAACACCCTCAAACCGGCAGGCGCCCGGAGCGCGCTGGGCTCCCCCAGAGGAGCCCGCTCAGCAGGGCATGCTCTTGACGTTCAGGCCGGGACTCACTGCCCCACGCACAGGACCTGGGGATAAGCCCGACTCCCCCCTACCCAATCCCTCAGTAACCAGCTCCCACTCTTGGGACCTGTGCTAGCTCCACTGGATCCTGCAGCCTATGCCCTCTTTAGTTGACCCCTCCTTGAATTTTGCCCCCTATGAAAACCCCCTTTCCCACCTCTCCAGTGTCTTTGTCCAAAAGCAAGACCCCCCCAAAATTTCCAAGATAGTGTTCCAATATCTCTAGGCACCTTCCCACTCTATTTGGGGGCACACTCCTGCCAAATCCACTCTTGTAATCTAAAGGGTGTGGGACCTTAGCGTTGGGGATAATAGGTTACACCACCCCTACTGGGGCACTGCCAGTGTCAGAGAGAAACCCAGCCTTGGTGTTTTTTCCTTTGCTGCTCTCTAAATAGAGATGATCCCCTACTTTTCTCCACTAAACCTCCCCATGATTATGTCTCGGAATATCTGGGTTGTCCAGGTTCAATGAGAAGGAATTCCCAGCTCCTTTGGCTAGACAACTTTTCCACCAAGTCACCCTCGTTCCTAGCAGGACAAGGTTCCAGTTGCTGAAACCCTTTCCTCACCTGGTCACCCTTCACACCTTTTGAAGTCACCTCCAAATCCGCCCTTCTTAGTGGATACACCAGGTAGTTGTCTGGAGGGCCCTCTATCACCTCGAAATAAGGAGCATTTTTTTTAGATGCCCCTTAAATTTCCTCGGGACAACTGGTGCTGTATGATATCACGTCCTTCAATCTAACCAGTTCCCCAAGAAAGGAATACAGCCACATCACCAGTCCCCAAATGTGAGCAGGCGCCCCTACAAGTAAGAGCGCAGCAGAGATTCCTGCGACAGGGCTTTCTCCACCTCCCCGGAACTGCCTACAGCACCCCTTCTCCTTTTCCTCGACGCCCCTCAACCTGTCCTGTCCTGTTGATCCGGCGACGGGTGGCGCTGGCTCTGGCTCCAGATTCCTCCCTCCCTGTCTCCCGCAAGCAGAGCTTTCCCCCAACGCCCGGCGAGGCGTCCCGGACTCTCGGGAAGGAGTGTCTGCAGAGCGCGGCCCGGGTCCGGCGAAGTTAGAGCACTGGGCCTGGAGGTTGGATCAGGCGGAGCGGCAGCAGCGCCAGCGGGAAGCTGAGGCGGCTGCGGCGACTGCAATTCCCCCTCCTCCGAGAGCCGGCCTGGGGGCGGGGCAGGGGGCGGAGACGCTGGGAAAGAGGTGGGTGAAGCTGGGCGACTGGAAGCAGGGAGTGCGGACTGTTTTAGAAGCAAGTGGCGCTGAGGCAAGGCCGCACGTCTCGGGGTTCAGAGAAGGGACACGGAGGCCTCCTAAAAGGAACCCTGGATGTAGAGGAGAGGTTGGGGTTAAGATAGATGTAATGGCGGACACCCGGAGAATAGAGAGAGGGACCCTACTGCCTAGGATGGACGTGAGGACAGAACTGGATGAGGAAAGTGGAGGGAAGCAGTGAAGAGATGGGGGAGGGGTGGTGGTGAGACCCAGCCTGGGGAATCCAACCTTCTAAATATCTCTGATTTTCTTTTTCTTTTTTTGAGACAGAGCCTCAAGTTGTCGCCCCGGGTAGAGTGCCGTGGCATCACAACTCACAGCAACCTCCAACTCCTGGGCTTAAGCGATTCTCTTGCCTCAGCCTCCCAAGTAGCTGGGACTACAGGTGTCTGCCACAATGCCCAGCTATTTTTTGATTGTAGTTGTCATTGTTTTTGGCAGGCCCAGGCTGGATTCGAACCCACCAGGTCTGGTGTATGTGGCTGGAGCCTTAGCCACTTGTCCTACAAGGCGCCAAGCTGATATCTCTGCTTTTGTATGAAGTCCCTGGTCTTCATACCTTTCCAAGTTTTATCGGCAAATATAATCCATCTCTATTGATTCCTCATAGAAAAGAACAAAAGAAAATGGGGGAGAGATGGTTGCTGGAAGCTACCCGCAGTGGGAGGAGTGCTAGCCACAGATCTGGAGAGTGGAGAAGTCAGATAGAAGAGACCTGTGCCGAGGGCGCGGGGGGGTAATGGTAAGGAACTGAGAGGGGCTTCTAGAAAGGAGATTTGGGGTCCAAGGCATACAGGCTGCCCTCCTGGCGAAGGGCAAGCAGTCCCCTCAATGTTCAGCTTGCCAATGCAAGCACTTTACACGCTGTTAGGTGCAGGATCTTTAATGGGCCTCGCTGCCCACGCCCGCTAAGCCTCCCCCCTTGCGCGCAACCTTGGCCTCCTCTACGGCGGTACGCAGAGCCCGGGCAGGGTCCCCGCGGAGCCGGGCCAACTCCCCGAGCAGCATAGCGGAGCCGTCCCCCGCACGGAGCTTTCGGCCACTCAGAAAATAGTGAGGCATTGTCCCGGCCTCGAGCACACGGCCCAGCTCGTCTAGCAGCCCGAGGCAGCAGGCTCCCGCATTTTCTGATCGTGCTAGGTAGAGCGCGGGCAGCCGCTCGCACGCCCAGTACAACAATGTCCGCAGAAGGTAGGGCGCCGCGGCCCGGGTTCCAGCCACCAGTGGGCGCAGTAGTGCCTGAGCCGCCGCGTGAGCCTGCAAAAGAGGCGCGGGTATGCGTGCCTTGAGCGCCAGCTCCTGGCGAGCGAAGCAAAGCAGCCAACGCGAACTGTCTGGCCGCTCAGTGCTGCCGCCTGGCACCAGGTAGAAAGAAGCCGACTCTGGGGCCAGCGGACCGGCCCATGAGTGGCTACGAGCCCCTTCGGGCCAGCCAGCTACGGACACCACTGGGATCAGATCGAAGAGCAGGACGTGACGCGGCGGCCCTGGTGTAGCCAGAAGGACGGTGGTGAAACCTGCGTGGCGAGCTGCGTGTACCAAGCGCGGAGCGCCAGGGACAGGGATCAGCGACTCTGCAACTGCGGCCAGCGTAGCAAAGAACCAGGAAGCTACCTGGGCGGGGCACAAAGTGGGCCACGCCTCCCAAGCTTCCGCGGAGTTTGGGACCCGGCTTCCGACGGCAGCCTTGGTGACGTCACTACTTAGTTTTTGCAGCGGTTCCGGAGAACCAAGGTCGGTGACGTCATGTTGAGGCGACTCGGACTCTGAAATGTCATGAAGTGATTTTTCCAAAGATACTGGCGGCTCATGCCCAGTGACGTAGCCATGCGGCTGCTCCGCCAAGATTTGCCAGTCTTTGGTACTTTCTTCGCTCTCGATTCGTTGGATCAAATTACGTCCTCCTGAGATTGGAGGTCCTAGGCAATCCTGCCACGTTTCTCGGACGGAGTTTCCACATACCAGGTCTGGAAGGCGGAGCCACGCGTAACAAGATTCCAAGTCCAGTTGCAGCTCTTGTTCAGCGCGGTCCAGCGAAAACACTGGCACTAGGAGTGTGAAGCCAGCATCGTAATGAGGACCCCGGGCGTAGGGACCCAGGGGTGCATGCCCCAGATCCAGTGAGCCCTCGCGAATCCCACCACGAAGAAGCAAGAGCTCTGCTTGGGGAGGAAAACGGGGGTCCCGGCGGTGAACTAGACCTAAAGGAAAAGAAGAGTTCGTGAGGGCGTCGCCCAAAACCGGGGAAGGGGCGTGGTAAGGCTGAGATCAGAAAGTTCCCAAAGGCAAGAAGCGCTATTTACCAAGCAAAGAGAAGACAAAGTCTTTGGCCCGAAGAAGGTCTGCCACCGGATTGGGCCCGTCACTCCAGCTCTCCTGCACACCCAGCTCCTGAATCAGCTGGGTCAGTTCCTGAAGCTGAGCCCCAGAGCAAAAATCGATGTCCGTGAGCGGCCGGGCTGGGGCTGGTGGTGGCGGTCCCCACCAGGGGGCACTCCCCCAGACCGCGGAGGCCATGCAGCTCTATCGTTTTGGGCTAGGGAAAACACGGAAGGAAGGAGGCCTAAATGGGCCTTTCGTTTGCAGCAAAAAGTAGCTCCCGGTATTCCTTTACAAGGCCGAGCGAATGCCTCTGAAACAATCCACAAGTAGTTCCGCAGATGATGGGTTCTAAATTTAGTCTTTAAAATGAACAAATTGATACCTCCTCTAACCTTGCCTTTTTCTAATATGCAGGTTCCTTGCCCCCGGGAACCGGCTCATCTGACTGAGCAGGTAATAAGTAGCTGTTGGGCTCCTCCTAAGAAATACACTAGCCAGTCCTTGCCACCTCCCCTTGTCTATCTCCTCTTACCTCTTTTTCGGAAGAGGACAGACAGTCTGCGGCTCCCCAGTAGGGGTAGCTGCAAGAGTGGGGAACAGAAAGGATAGGACCCTTCAACAGGTAACTTTTTCCTGATGCCTACAGGCCACGCCCCTAAATTTTGGACCTTGCCCCTTTCTCGAGGCTGTAGGGATGGCTCCGGCCGGATCCCTCCTCCCGTCACAGTTCAGTCACTCCTTTAGTCCTGTTGAGATCTCGCGTTATCCTGGAAATAGTAGTTTGTTTCCCGCGCTACTAGGGAGTTGGAGCCACGCCCCCACATCCTTTCGTGTTCAGCTGAAGTAGTGCCTGATGGAAATTGTAGTTTCTCTGGAGATAAACTATTATGTCTTTTCAAATCCTGCTCAACCCCATACGTACATTCTTTGGGTTTGGAGTCGGGGGGTAACAGCATGGATCTGAATAGCAAACAATAATGAGGGACACACCGTAGGACCTGGGGAGAAATGAAGCTTCAGCATCCCATGTGTGAGTACAGGAGCCCTGGTCACTTAGATTTAGCAAGGTTCCTCCGTGCAATTACAACTTCATTTTTATTTTATTTTATTTTTTTTTGAGACAGAGTCTCACTTGTCGCCCTCAGTAGAGTGCTATGGCATCACAGCTCACAGCAACCTCAAATTCTTGGGCTCAAGCGTTTCTCTTGTCTCAGCCTCCCAAGTAGCTGAGACTACAGGCATCTGCCACAACACCCGGTTATTTTTAGAGAAGAGATCTCGCTTTTGCTCAGACTGGTCAGGAACCTGTGAGCTCAGGCAATCCACCCGCCTCAGCCTCCCAGAGTGCTAGGATTATAGGGGTGAGCCACCATGCCCAACCCTACAACTTCATTTTGAAAATGAGGATTGCACCCTTGTAAGGTTGCACATGACGGCTCGGCGCCTGTGGCTCAACCGGCTAAGGCGCCAGCCACGTACACCTGAGCTGGTGGGTTCGAATCCAGCCCGGGCCCGCCAAACAACAATCATGGCTGCAACCAAAAAATGGCCGGGTGTTGTGGCAGGCGCCTGCAGTTCCAGCTACTTGGGAGGCAGAGGCAAGAGATTCACTTGAGCCCAGGATTTGGAGGTTGCTGTGAGCTGTGATGCCACGGCACTCTATCCAGGGTGACAGCTTGAGGCTCTGTCTAAAAAAAAAAAAAAAAAAAAAGAAAGGAAAAAGCTGTATTAAATGTGTAGTACTGAAGTCACGTCTGACTTCTGCGATTACAAGAGGTTCACAATGTCACTTGTATTCATCTTTTGTTATCAGTACATATTTAGTATTACATATTATTTGTTATTTGTTACATACATTAGTATTTTAATACAGTAAAACTATTTACAAACTTAATACAGATTTTTCCTTTCTTACAATGTGTACCCTCTGTATGTGCCCCTCAAAATTCTGCCTGATGTCTGACTCTCTCGTTTTGCAGACACTGGTGTTGGGGACCCTGGAACTGGGCTAGAAGGTTTGGCCAAGGTGTGTAGAGGGAAGATGAGCATATACAAGGTGTCACCCACACTGGAGGAATGCAGCGACCACATATAAAGGGCTGACCCTCCCAGCCCTGCCACCTGGAGCCCTGGGGAAGAGGCCTCCAGCTCAGGCCTCCTGATGGCCATTTCAGATTGGACGCAGGCACCTGTGCACACGGCCCAGGCCCAAGGAAAGAAGAGATGGTGGCACTGCAGAAGTGCTGGTGATTCTGTCACTAGAAAACGAAAGGGCAGAGAAAAATCACCAGGAAACCTTTCATCCTGAAGTATCTCTAATTTGTGCAATTATATAAATGAATTATGCACCTCTCCTTAGATTCGGTAATTATGGTGGGACAAAGAATATTAAAACTGCCTGCCAATGCAGGCTTGAACTATTTGTTCTGGGTCTGGTTGGAAAATAGGGAGAGGTGGGTAAGGAAGGCTTTACTCAATTCAAATCTTTCATAATTTTGGAAGCTTTTATTTCTGCTTCATTTTCTGACTCTTAGATCAAAGTGGAAGGAGATATTAATTCTGCATCTAGTTTTGCAATAAATTTTACACAGACTGACAATTCCTAAATAGAGTTATCACTGTACCACAGCAAGGACAAAGAAGGCAAGTGGCCGATTTGACAGTAATGGGGAAGAAAGAGGACCCCACACCCACAGTAGGAAGGCCGGGGAGCGAGGGTGGGCGTAGCTCTGCAAGGCCAATGGGAATCGGACCACCTGGCTGTGGGCCGCTGTGAAGATGAATGCCCGGTCTATTCATTACTCTCACTTCTCGGGTGATTATGGTAAAATGTCAAACTGAAATTAATATTGAGAATAATAATAAGTCTTTGTAATCATTTTATAATGGAATGACTGATTCTTTGCCATTTCATGGCTTGGTTTCTCTTTGGTGGCCAGAAGTATCACAACTGGATTTGAAGTTCAAGGACACTAAAATGTCACCTCTAGTGCAAAGGGCCACCTTTGTTCCTTGTTTCATACATGTGATTTCTCAATAGTTTTTCTGATGTAATTCCCTAAAGCGTGCGCCCAAGTACAGGTGAAGGTCAGAGAAGGGGAGTAAAGTCCAACCAAGAAAAGGTGTTCAGGCAGGCAGCAGAGGCTGGGGAGGAGCTGGAGCTGGGGGCTGCAGCCCAGGCACCTGTCCAGTAAAGATGTTCTGCTGTGAAAGTAAACAGGTATTTGTTGTGACGTGGTATTTGAAGATAATTTTTTAGGTGCTCTAAGGTCAAAACGTCCTGTATAATAAAAATCCTTTTCAACATTCCAATTGAAGGGGTGTAACACATAGCTTTAATAGTAACCAAATAAATATAAGAAGTGAAAAATGTATTTAAAAATGTTACAGAGATCAAGATCCCTACAACTTCATAGTAGTCAGAAATTACATGGAACTAAAATAGTCAAATATTGCGCACGCTAAGGACTGACTCGTCCAAGTCTCTTTCCCCATGCCTTCTAGAAGAATATCGATGCCAAAAGGACAATCTGCATTTTCAGACCCTTTTGCAGCTATAGTTCTGGAATGTTCTGGGTGCTGCCACACACCTGCACTAACCGGAGACAGCCGCCCTGCAAAGAAGCACTCACACTGATACAGGACAAAGCAGCCCTACAACCACCGCCTTGGCCCTGGCGGTGCTGATGCTGTGGCGGATGGAGGAACCAGCTTGCAGACAGGCCGGACACCTGTGCGGAAGACACTGGTGCCTTGCTGTCTCCTTCCTGTGCTCTTCTGGCTAGTCCATTTCATGGATGGCACCTTGCTGTCTCCTCCTCCTACACATCTGACTAGTCAATATCATGTCAGTTTCCAGGGCCTGGGTCTTCATTAGACAGCTGACTGTAACTGATGAACACCCACCCCCTAAGAAGTTCCCGCAAAACAACCCCCAGGACTATATAACCCCCTGAGCAGAGAGCTGGGCAGACCTCGTCTGGACCTCGGAGAGGGAACAGGACAGCTTGTTCCTATCCTGGACATTGGACAGAGAGCAGGAGTGTTTGTTCCCCTCCTGGGTCCTCTTTGTCTGGAGGTTTGGTTTTTCCTCTACTTGTAATTCTTCTTACCACTACTCTTGTTGTCTGTCGATTCCTTCTTCAAATCACCGAGACCAATAACCTAAAATTTCGGCATCAGCACACACTGTCAAGCCATTCTTTCCAGCACAGTGGCCTGAGTGTGGGCTTCTGGGGGAAGACTGGCTGAAGTTGGTTCTTCCCTGGTATCAGATCTTAATTTATTGATTGACTTTTTATTGATTGATTGACCGTACAGACAGGGTCTCATTGTAATATTACCCAGGCAGGACTCAAATAGAAGCAGTCTACCCTCCTCAGCCTCCTGTACAGCTGGGACTATCAGCTACCACCACGGCACGTGGCCTGGGACAGATTTCGAGCAGACACATGATTCCAGTCAGGAGTAAGAGACAATATCATTATTCTCCAGTCAAGCGACGCCAGAACTTTCGGTGACTGCAGACATCTCCTTTTCTCTGCCTCCAGCCCCACCGAAGCAGCCACTGACCTCTTCAGGGTCTTCATGCCTGGGTGTGTAATCCCCTGCTCCTCTCCGCAACCCAGATGTGGATGCCCTTGTCCCCATCTTTCCCACACCTTTTCCATTCTGAGGAGCCTCCCAAGCTCTGTGTCCTGAGCTGCCTTCCCTGTTCTTCATCATCAGCAACTCCCTTTGAGCACTGAGCACTACCATGAGGTCTTGGCTGTTTGAGTTCTAAGGACAATCTCAATTATAATGTTTCAAGGGGTGAAACTTTCTCTGTATCAAAGTACATGAATGATAAGAAAAGAATGTAACAACTGCACAAGCTGAGGTACAAAGCCTGCAGCTGGCCTGATGCCACAGAGCGTGGAGCCCCCAGGAACTCTGAGGCGTTCCCTTGGGTAGTCACAGTTTACACAGCAGCAAAATGGGAGTGAATAATCCCTACTTCATGCTATTGTTAGGAGGACTAAATGGCATAAAGTCTTCAGCCCATGCCTGGCAGAAAGTAAACTAATAAACGTTTCTATGGCCAACATCTCTTAAGAAGAGCAGTTTCATGGAAACAACCTAAATTTCCATCAACTTAGGAACGAATCAACAAGTTGTGGTACATGCACACCATGGAATACCATTCAGCCATAAAAACGATGGTGTCTTGGCATCTTTTGTAATATCTTGGATGGAGTCGAAACACATTCTTCTTAATAAAGTATCACAAGAATGGGAAACCAATTATCCAGTGTACTCAGTATAATATGAAGCCAGTGGACAATCTTATGCATGCCAATATAGGTGAAAAACTCACTTCAGTCCAAGTTTTGGGGAGAGTTAATAAAGGAGAGGAAGGGAGGGAAGGTGGGGTGCTCCCTCTGACTGGGCACGAGATGGGGGTGTTTGGCACACCTTTTGTGTGGGGGACATAACCACAAGAGGGACTCTACTCAAAAAAATCAAATGTTTTGACCTGGTTGCTTTTACCCTCATATTAACCTGAAATAAATTTACTTAAAATTAAAAGAAGAGGAGGAAGAAGTAGTGGTGGTGGTGGTAGTAGTAGTGGTAGTAGTAGTAGTAGTAGTAGTAGTACTAGTAGTGAGGTTTCTCTTCTGCTTCTCCTCTTGGTCATCCCTTTTTCTGAGTTCGGATCCCCAGAGCTGACCTGAACTCTCTCCCCCTAGCCTTGCCTAGATTAAAGTTTATAAGGCACGTCTACTGTTTCTCATTTATACTTGACTCAGAGTGTGATTCTGATTTACTAGACAAATTTCTGTGTGTCACCTCCAGCAATATTTGCATTTTAAGAACTCCAGTCTGACTTGGGAGAAGCTTCCTGTCTCACCAGTTAGGTTGGGAGAGATTTGAGTAGTTTGAGGGAGGTAGGGTTTCCAAGCTTCTCCTTCCTGCTTTCCCGAGATGGAAAAATTCAGTTTGCTCAGTTGCAGCTGTGGAAAACTGCCTCAGAGGTCAAGGATATTTTTCAGAATTCAACATTTGAGCCCCCAACCCCTCTTCCCTTTTGAATCAGCTGCATACAAGTTTCAATTCACAGCCACCCAGGGGAGTCCTCAGCACCATGGGGAGACGGGGTCCCTTGTGAGAAGATGTACATTCGAGGAGAGTGTCTAAGTTTGAGGCTGTCGTCATCATAAATGGGATCCCAATCTTTGCAGTTATATTTCTCCACATAAACGAATATTCAGTATCAAGTTTATCAATCCCCTTTCTGGTGTGAATTTGGGTACCTTGAACCCCACATACGGAAGCTGACAACTCCCACTGGACAAACTGCCAGATGGGTCCCTTAATCTGCTAATGGTCAGACCCAGCAGCACCTAGGTGGGACCCCAGGGACACCAGGGATGAGCACCCAATCTTGCCATGAGCCCATATTCTTGCTACAATAGCAAGGTGATGAAATCCATTGGGATTCATTATATAACAGGGCCTTGTTGCCCCACTCCCAGTATCAGCTCATTCAGGGAAGAATGAGTTTCCTGTAAACTGTGTGCCCCTTCAGTCCTTAGCACCTTGTACCTGTGTACCAAGTATAGAAGCAGTGTTCCCTGTGCTCCACATCCTACAGTACACTGTCTATGGATGGGGCCCGGCGAGGAGGACAGCAATCTCATGGCATCCTCATCGCCGTAGCTTTCGCGACACACGTGATTGGCATCCAGCCATGTCACCCCATGAGGGAATTCAACATCAGCAAAGCCACAAAAAGCATAATAAAGTTCTGAGATTCATGTTCAGTATCTGTTACAAGAAGACAACACTCAAAAGTTTCCACCACTCAAACAACCTTTTTTTCTTTTATAAATGACTGATTGGAAATGTAAGATGGTAAATTACACTGAGCTGGTGGGTTTTTAGGGATGCCAGTTAGCCCAGACCTGGGAGTGACCAGGCTGAGCCCCGTGCCTGAGCAATTGAACTCCCTGCCAATGATGAAACTGACCTTGAGGGGGAAAAGTCATTGATCAGTGGAATTATTAGCTGTATGGCAAGAAAAGAAATGCTTAGTGGAAAAAAAAATTCTTTTTTTAGAAAAATCGCCTGAGCAATGAATTTTATTTTGTTTTGGTATCTTTAACAATGGCTACAAAGTACCAAGCAGCTACAACTTGTTACTCTCAGCCGCATCTAATCTCACACCTGTTCAGACTCATTAAACATTAATGTCTGGAAGCATTTCCATAATATCCGTGGAAGGTGCCGTCGTCTCCTCACCTCAGTAATTAACTGTGCAGTGCACACATCTAAAGAGAACACCAGCAAAGGGCCCCAGGACAATAAGCAGAGTTAGAGGGTCCAGCCTGGGCAGGAGGTAGCCACAATGACCAGTGGGACCGCCCGGGGAGTCCTGGGAGAGCGGAGAACAGTAGCTTTTCTCCCTGAGCCAAGAATGGCGGGTCTTTCCACACCTAACAAAATGCTTTCTTATCACAGGCCTGATATTACTTACAGCTACACAATATTCTCGCTATTTCATTTTCTCCCTGGAAGCCTAACCCAGCCTAACAGTCATCATAGTTAGGAGAGTGTCCTAATGAACTAGGATTTGAAGGTTTCAAATCCCCTACCCGGGCTAATACATGCTTGCACCAAAATTCCCAGGATTATAGAAAAATTTGCAAAGATGCTTACCTTAGAATTGAAAACAATATAACCTAAACATTTGAACTTGAATTTGTTTTTTAAAGATATCCATAGCCACATGTGTGATTTTTTTACCCAGGGGAACACAGACACAGTAGAAGTTATTCGTACACGGCCCTTCTTGGAGTGACTGACTCAGTCACTCAATGTTTCTTTCTTTCTTTTTTTTTTTTTAAGATCTGCTTTATTATAATGTTGTTCTTATATTTTTCTTCATCAGTGTTCTTGGGCCCCTCCCCATTGGAGCTAATTTCTGGAGAAGGCCTGTCATCTATGTGGACATTAGGAACATTCTGGACACTGGCTGGGGCTCAGTAAATGTCACCAGTGCCTGATGTTGGAGACCAGCCTCTGCCGAGGCTCGTTGTCATGACCAGCTCTGCTGTGCCTCTCCTTCCTTGTCTTTTTCTTACCTGCAACAGAGAAAAGCAGAAAGGAAATGCCTCCCGGGGGACCAATTGTGGTCCCCACTGGGGAATTTTTGCTGGGACAGAAGCATGATTCCTATAAAGTTCGCTGTGCAGTTCTGGCTCAGAGCCAAACCCTGCTGAGAGAGATGGCTGAGAAGACACCCGTGTTCCCAGTTAGCTGGTCCTGGAAACCATGCCTTGAACCAGCACACAAAGCCCCTCACCATCAGAGAGCAAATGATTCGTTTTATTTCTCAACTTCAACATGTCCCCCAAAACTGAACCTCTCCTGAGGAGCAGAAGCCTTCTCTTGGTTCACACGGCGTCCTTAGACTCTATGCAGCCTGGTGTGGAGCAGGCATTTAACCCCTGTCAGTTTATGGGCTGCCACCCTCCTTGTTCTCTGCCCCTCCGGCTTCCCTTTGCTGTTTTATGGGTGTCCTTTCCTTTCACTCCCCACCTGGCACTCTGATTGCACCTCGATGAAATTGTTCAGCAGAAAGGGCTCTGAGATCTTCCCACCAAAGCTCTTCTCTGTGCCCCAACAGACACACATAGTTTCGAGGACATCTCACTCCCAGTGTTCTTGATGTACTGAGCCATGATCACCTTGCACAACACATATCCCGGACCCACCATGGCGTGATGCACCCTGGACCAGACTCTGCTACAGATACAAGACCCTCCCACAGAGAGCCAGAGACAGCACACACACAAAAATGCTGCAATTATTTGCATTTTTTCCTGTGGAAAAGAGTCAGACCTCCTATCACCCTACCAAATGCTCCAAATTTAAGTCACCTAAGCTGGCCCAAAACAAGGCACTGACCTGGAAGACTTATGGAGAGAGACACACCTGAGTGGGGTCCTCTTCCTCCCTCACAGAATTACTAATTTTGTGACTCTGAACATTTCACTAATCAAGTTTTCTCATTTTATTTTATTTTTTTATTTTTTATTTTTTGGCCAGGGCCAGGTTTGAACCCGCTACATCTGGTATGTGGGGCCGGTGCCCTACTCCTTGAGCCACAGGTGCCACCCAAGTTTTCTCATTTTACAAAAGTGAAATGATGGTGGGAACCTGCTTCCTGCTGGTGTTCCCCTGGGGAGCCCAGGAAAGGATACATATGAGGGGGCTTTGTTAATGTAAATTACCACCCCAGGGAAAAGTACTGCTCTTCAGTCTATTTACAAGTGACAAAGATTGGGGATTTCTATAGTAAATTAATGGTGACACCCCATCATGTCACTTTTTTGTGCTAATTCTTTTCCCCAAAACTTCCTTTGTCCTATCTCAGGATCTATAAGCTGCTGCTAATGGTTTGGGGTCCAGCTGCCACCTTATAGTTTTACTGTGGATCACCTGCCTCCGTGTTTTACTGATCCCGGAATGCAGCAGGTGTGGCTGCTTTGAATAGGAATGGAGCTCACACCCCCATAAACTCCCTGAGGAAGACATAAGAATAGAATATTATGTATCAGATTGAAACAAAGAGACATCTACATTACAGGCTCTCCAAACAGGAGGCTCTAGACAGGATGAGAGTGTGAGAAGAAGGCTCTGGAATGTTCCTCTGCCTTGCATCTTTTCTCTCAGCTCAGAATCCCTCTTGGCCTTAGGGAGCAAAGGAAACTTAGAAGATGGGATGTGGAGAGGGGCTGAGAGGCTGAAAAGGAAACACCTCCCTATGAGAACAGATATCCTCAGGGCCTCTCCTTAGCAGTGGTCCTGCCAGGCCTCTTTCCTAAATCCAAACCCTGGGCTCAAGTGGCTGTGAGGGTGCTGGGGAATGGTATGGAACAGGCAGGGGTGCGTTGGCAAAGGGAAAGACACCCGAGGGATATTTAAAAACAAAGAGCAAAGAATGTTTAAAAAACAGCAAAGGAATAAAAACAAGTGCCAAAAAGACCATCTGGGAAGGCTCCAGTGGTAATAAAATGCAGACACCACTCCCTTCAATTAATGGAAAACTGCTAAGGGTCCCAGCAGCTGAATGCACCTGATTTCTTCTGCTAACCCCCAAGCCCAAGTCAAGGTCATCTCACCCAGGCTATGAGATAGCCTTAGAACCTGCCTCCCTGTCTACCAGCTGGACTGTTTTACACAAACAGAAAACTCTTTTTAAAACATAATTCTTTCCATGTCATTTCCTAACTAAGACCCATTCATGGGACATGCCTTTCCCAATCCAAATATAGGATAAAAGCAGATAAAATAGAAAAGCAGAAAACTGAAGCCATAAGGAGCCTTGAAATGCAAGGTCAGCCTCTTCATCAACTAGGAACAGAAGAGAAAAACAAGTCAGTGGGTTCTGCTGGAGTCACCAGCCTTTGGATGCCCATTCTGGAAGGAGACTATGGTAGTCTGCTGTTTGGTTCCAGGGTGATAAAGAGGATGAAATGACTCTACTCAATGAGTTACTACTGGGGCTAGCATGGCTCACCAACTCCCAGTACTTACCCCTCAAAGAAACTAAAAATTGTGTCTAACAATCCCCTGGGGGCTAGTATTTTGAATAAGCTATAAGCTTGGAAAGGAAAAGAAGACAGAAACACAGTTTCCAATTAAGACAGGAAGAAAGCCACAGTGTCCTCAACACCAGTGTGGACTCTGTACCACCACCAGGCTTAGGGCAGGGAGTCCTGAGCTGCTGGGCAAAAGTGACCACAAAGCCACTGGCCCAGGAGGGATGAACACAGAAGGAAACAGAGAGAAGAAAAACAAAAACAAAAAGGCCTCCCACTCAAAATAAACCTGCAAAGCAAAATTCCAAAACACAGGAAGAAATCTAATACTGGGAAAGACAGCCAACAAAATCAACATTGAAAACATAAATATGCCCCAGAGGAAATTAAGTTTGTGCAAGCATCTGGCTAAACTTTCAAATAGGTATGTTTGGTTGCCCAATGAGATAAATAAATAACTTCCATTTTTGAAGTGTGTGAAATGTTTAAGTAAAAACAGACATGAATGAAAAATAATTAAGGCGTTAAGTTTAAAAACTCAATAGATGATATATGCCTTCACCTGGCACAGACAGAAGTGGGGTGTTGCAAGGAATCTTCCCTGAATGCAACAGAGAGAGATTATATGCAATTAGAATAGAGAGATTATATGCAATTAAGATATAGAATGATTGTCTATTCTGTTCTTTATGTCTACATCTCTATTTTTGTGCCAGTACCATGTTGTTTTGATAACTATAGATTTGTAATATAACCTGAAGTCTGGTAATGTGATGCCTCCTAATTTGTTTTTATTTCTAAGTAATGTATTGGCTATCCAAGGTTTTTTCTGAGTCCATATAAAAGAAAATACTGTTTTTTCAAGTTCTTAAAGTATGACATTGGTGCTTTGATAGGGATTGCAATAAATCTGTAGATTGCCTTGGGTCGTATGAACATTTTAACAATGTTAATTCTTCCCAGCCACAAACATGGTATATTTTTCCATTTGTTAACATTGTCAGCTATTTCTTTTTGAGAAGGTTTGGGAACTAGCTCTGCTAACTCTTATGCTTCTAGTGCTCAGAAAGATGAAAATTTCTTTCTAAAATGGGGGCAATAATATCATTCT